>JAGVVM010007212.1:0-13826 GCA_019149425.1 Psidium friedrichsthalianum
GCGAGCGACGATAGCCAACTCGCGATGGGCGACAGGACTGTGAAGCCACCGATGGAGAACATGAAGGCCTTCTCTTTCGCGATGGAGAAGATGTAATGGAGAAGACGACGTCGTTGGGCTTCTCTTCATCATCTTATTGTAGCAAATGATGTTGTTTCCAGAAGTGGTGCCACGTCGGATGAAATGGTGTCGTTTTATAAGCTCCACGTGTATGGGTTTCCTCAAAATTTCACAGCTCAGCATTTAATAATTATTCAAAAAGCCACGTATTATTTTTGGTCAGAAATTCTTGCCGAGGCACCAAAATGATCTTTTTTCCTCCGACTTAGCACTAAAGTGATCCGTTTGAAACTTTTGGCACCAAAGTGATCTCCGTACACAAGTTAAGGCACTAAAAGTGTCCTTCTGCCATTATTTTACATCTAAAGGAATTCTTCAATGAGAATAGTCGTACCTTAAGATATGAGATATCTAAAGCACTATACCATATGAAGATGGCTAAGGGACCATCTATCAATGATCATATTCTCAAGATGATCTAGCACATTAAAGATTTTGCGAGATTAGATCTCATTATGGATAATGAGCTGGCTGTGAATTTGATCCTCCAATCGTTGCTCAATTCCTTCTCTAGATTTGTTCAGAATTTCACAAGCATAATATGAAAAAAAAAAAAAAAACCCCTAGTTGAGTTACATAGTATGTTTGTGGCATATGAAAAGGAAATGCACAACTCTAAGCATAATATAATGGCTATCGCTAAAGCTTCATCTTCGAGAAGTAGTATTTCTTTGAAGAAAAGCAAAAGAAAGCCTAAAAAGGAGTTGTGCAACCAAATCTAATAGTTGAAAAAGGCAGAGTCATCACTGCGATCAAAAAGGGCATTGGAAGAGGAATTGTAAGAGGTACGTTGCTGGTTTGAGAGTCAAGCCGAAGGATCAACCTTATGAAGGTATAGTATCCATGCCTATTGAGACTGATTTGATTAGTGATGTCTGGTAATATGATTACCAAACTCAATGGGCAGAAAAATTTTGATGTGAATGCCATTAGTAAACATCCTAGAAATAGTCTAAATCAAAAGTATCTCTAGCATCTCAGATTAGGTCATATTGGAGAGGGTAGAATTGATAAGTTGAGTAAAGATAAATATATCAATCCATTTGATTTTGAGCCATACTCAACTTACAAGACATGTTTTCAAGGAAAAATGACCAAAGTGCCCTTTATGAGGCATAATGAATGAGATGTTGACTTACTTAGATTGATACATTCAAATGTATGTGAACCAATCAATGAGATTACTAAAAGCGGCTATTCTTACTTCATTACCTTTACCAATGACTACTCATGATATGATTATTTATACTTAATGAAGTATGAATCTGAATCCTTTGAAAAATTCAAGAAATTCAGAAATAAAGTAGAAGAGCAAACAGGAAAAAGTATTAAGGTACTTCGATCTGATCAAGGTGGTGAATACCTAAGTACCAAATTCTTGGATTATTTCAAAGATAATGGCATTTTATCGCAATGGACACCTCCTGCAACTCTAGAGCATAAGGGGGTGTCTCTAAAAGGAGAAATTGTACCCTATTGGATATGATGTGATCTATGATGAGTTATATCGATTTACCTATATTCCTTTAGGGATATGCCCTTGAAAGCACTACGTATATACTGAACAAAGTACCATCCAAGTTTGTCGCTACTACGCCCTATGAGATATGGCATGATAAGAGACCAAGTGTTAATCATATTAAGATTTAGGGCTGTCCAGCTCTTGTTAAGAAGCTGAAGATAGATAAACTGGAGGCAAGGTCTGAACATGGTCGTTTCATTGGATATCCAAAAGAAGTATTTGTTATTATTTCTATTTCCAATCTAACTAAAGAGTTTAGATTAGAAGGCACGCCACTTTTCTGGAAAATCGGTTTATCCAAGAAGATGGGCTGGACACAAAATAACTTTGCAAGAAGAAATCAATGAAGCAATGCCTATTACATAGGTTTAGATAGCAGCCTCTGATTCAATGGGAGCTTTGATATATAGCCTCTTAGGAGGAGTACAAGAGAGTTTCATCCTCCTATATATTATGGATACTTGCTTGAGGATATTCAACCATTATTTATTGTAAATGATGGTGATGAGCCAAGTAATCTTAACACCTATGAGGAAAGGATGTTTGACATCGATTCTGGTAAATGGCTTGAGGCCATGAAATTTGAAATGGACTTGATGTATTCCGATGATATATGGACATTGGTTAACTCGCCTGATGGTGTTGTACCAATTAAGTGTAAGTGGATCTTTAAAAGAAAGATCAACACTGATGGTCAAGTTGGAATATATAAAGCGAGGCTCATGGCGAAAGGTTACCATCAAAAGAATGTATCAACTATGACAAAACCTTCTCACCTATAGCCATACTGAAGGCCATTAGGATTTTATTAGCTATAGCTACACACCTGGATTATGAAATATTCTAGATGGATGTAAAGATGGCATTCTTGAATGGATTCCTCAAAGAGGACATCTATATGGAACAATCTCGTGGTTTTGAATATCCTAGTGAACCCATAAAGTGTGCGACCTAAAGATGTCTATTTATGGACTAAAGTAAGCCTCGAGAAGTTGGAATATCCATTTTGATGAAGTGATCAAATTATTTGATTTTATCAAAAATCCGAATGAACCTTGTGTATATAAAAAGCTCAATGGAAGCGCTAATGCGTTTCTATTACTATACATTGATGACATACTGTTGATTGATAATAATGTATCAATGCTATCATATATCAAGTTATTCTTGTCACAGAAATTCTTCATGAAGGACTTGGGAAAGGCAACCTATGTATTAGGTATCAAGATCTATAGAAGTAGATCAAGATGATTGATTGACTTCTCACAGTCCATGTACATAGATAAAGTACTAAAACAGTTTAGCATGGAAAATTCCAAGAGAGGATTGCTGTCTTTTAGGCATGGAATCCATCTTTCCAAAGGGATATGTCCCAAGACCCCTGAGGAAAGCGAGCGGATGGTGAAGGTCTCTTATGCATCCACTATTGGAAACATAATGTAACATAATGTATCGAATACTATGTACAATACTTGATATCGCCCACTCTATAAGTGTTTACAAGCAAATATCAGTCCACTCCAAGTGAGGAGCACTAGATGGCCATTAAGAATATTCTTAAGTATTTATAAAGGACTAAGGATTTATTTTTGATATACGATGAGAGAGAATTTCAACTTTAGGCTTATACAGATTCTGGTTTTCAATCGGATCTCGATGATTTTAAGTCGATATCTGGGTTTGTATTCACTTTGAATGGTGGTGCAATTTGTTGAAAAAGTTCCAAACAAAGTATAACTATAGATTCCACCATTGAGGCAGAGTATGTAGCGGCTTCTGAAGCTGTAAAGGAAGCGACCTGGATGAAAGTTCATCTCATAGCTTGGAGTGGTTCTCAATTGAGTAACCATCACATTGTTGTGTAATAACAATGGGGCAATTGGTGAAACAAAGAAACTAAAGTCTTACCAAAAATCCAAGCACATTAAAAGGCGCTTCCATCTCATTTAAGAGATTGTTGGGAGAGGCGATATCGCCGTGCAAAAGGTTGCATCAATAGAAAACATTGCGGATCCCTTCACCAAGCTTTACCACAGTCTGTATTTGAAAGACACATTGATAGAATGGGTCTAAAGTATCAGTATGGTTAACTTTAGTGCAAATGGGAGATTTGTTAGGTGTATGTCCTAAAACAGCCATGCAATGGTTGTATTTGGATATTTTATAGTACTTTCAATCTTATTAATGACAAAAAATGTTTATTCATTTTATCCTATGGCTCTAAATGAATGAAGCCCATAAGATCAGTTGTGGTTGGATCTATTCTCGAGATGTCGATAATATGTATGACAGGTCTCGGTTAAACAAAATCTTTAAACTATTCCTAGTCAATGGATCGATGAGTAGACGTCAATGATCTGGTTGAGACTAGTGTATTCGCAACCTCGCCATTAAACATTGGATGCTTGATAGGGATGACAGGTCACAAGTCATCGGACATTAAATGTCTAAGTTGGAATACACGTATTCTATCATATAAGTTTGATCGAATTCACTAAACATAACACATAATGAATGATTAATAAGCATGGAAGCTTCATGCGAGGTCAACGTCCAATCGTTCATGCTTTGGTTAGGTATAAAAATCTTTAGACCTGAGGCACGATGCTAGCTTGTATGTCAAGTGGTTGTGGTTCACAAGTTTGCATATTGGCAAGTCATTAATCTACCTCTATACTTGATGGTCACGGTTCATTCGCATATGAAGTCATAGGCATATGTGATAGTGGGATCTAGCTCCTCGTTTAAGTACGAGGTTGATATCCTATGCTATCTATGCATGATGGTGCATGAAAATCCTCGACCAGGGTTAACAAGAATATCTCATGTTATTGCACATCAGATAGATTAATGCATATGATCAAATTGGTTGTTTGACTATAATCCATGGCCTTTGTTCGATCGGGACAAACAGAAGAATCGAATTACACTTAGCCAAGCTGATAGGTTCATTATATTCTTGCAATATTCACATTATCTAAGTAGCCATGGTATATTACTAGATGTCACTCATGGCTTCTGAGACCCAAAGATTGATTAAAGGATAGTCAATTCTTTTGGTGATGCTAATTGGTTAGTATGCATTCTATTGCCAGCTTAACGGTGAACCTAGGGATGTTACACACTATAACCAATGCATGCGATGCACACATGACCTCAACATGATGCCATACTGATATGAAATTTGCACGAATCACAAGATGATAGAGATAAGATTTCTTTTCCAATAAAAGTAAAAGGATAAGGTTTGTTATTCGTTAGACAAAGTGAGAAAAAGGTGAAGACATGCGAGATAAATTGTAAAACCACACAGGGCAAGGCCAGGCCGAGGGCGCTACCACCCAAAATCGCCCTAAAGTAGGGCAATTTAGGGGCCAACACCTATAAATAGGGTTTGGGGGCTAAAGGAAAGAGAGTTCTTTTCTACTTATTTTTATCTATACCACGTGAGTTTCGTGTGTTTTTCTTCATGCATGTGCGAGAATTGTTCTCACACGAAATACTTAAGGTTCATGGTTTGTTTGTGATTAATGTTCAAGCCCAGATCATCGCTTCCTCAAGTATCGCTAACATAAATGAGGAGTGAAGGTTCGAGAGCTCTGTCTTCTGTCGGCTCATGATTGGTGGTGTGTTAGAACTAGAGGCTCGACATTTATTAAGCTCAAGAACATAAGAAATCAAGTTGGCTAAGGTGCACTCCTTGAGGTAAGCCTCGAACCCTCTTGATGCATGTTTTCATTTTAAATTAAAATTTACAGATAGTCCCTAAGGAAGATCTACGTATGGGTTATTGTTTTATTTCCACTGCATCACTCTGATTTAAAGAAAAAAATATTGAAATTCCCCATAACGAAACCCAACAAATTAAACATCTCGATCTATCTCTATAGATCTTGATAGCTAATACATAGGTTGCCTCTCCTAAGTCATTCATGGAGAATTTCTGTAATAAGAATAGCTTGATCGATGATATCAGTGGTATATCATTACCAATTAAAAGTGTATCATTGACGTACAAGACAAAAATGCAATAGTAGTCCCACTAAGCTTCTTACACATACTGGATTCATTCGAAATCTTAATGAAGCCAAACAATTTAATCACTTCATCAAAATGGATGTTCCAACTTCTAGAGGCTTGTTTTAGTCTATAAATGAACTTTTTAAGCTTACACATCTTATGGCTTTCATCAGGAGATTCAAAACCTCGTGATTGCTTCACGTAGATATTCTCTTTGAGAAATCCATTCAGGAATGTCATCTTCATGTCCATTTGGAATATCTCGTAATATAAATGTGTAGCTATAGCCAATAAAATCCAAATGGACTTTAGTATGGCCACAGATGAGAAGGTTTCAACATAATCGATCTCTTATTTCTAACAATAACCTTTTGCCACCAACTGTGCTTTATATATTCCAACTTGACCATTAGTATTAATCTTCCTTTTGAAGATCCACTTACACTCTATAGTATAATACTTTCAAGCAGGTCAACTAATGTCCATACGTTGTTCGAATACATCAAGTCTATTTCAGATTTCATGGCCTCAAGCCATTTTGTAGAGTCGATGTCTGACATTGCTTTCTCATAGGTGTTAGGATGACTTGGTTTATCACCATTATTTACAATAAATAATGGTTGAATATCCTTAAGTAAGTATACATAAGGAATAGGAGAACAAGACATTCTCGTACTATTCCTAAAAGGTTGTGTATCTGAAGCTCTCACTGAATCAAAGATTAGTGTCTGAACTTGATCATGTGGTGCTTCATTGATTTCTCGTTCTTACAAAACTATTTTGCATTCGGTGCCACATTCTTGGACGAACTGATTCTCTAGAAAGATAGTGTGCCTATTGACCCAGGTTCTTTGGTCATAGTGAAAATAGAAATAATATTCAAGACTTTCTTCTTCTTAACGAAAGCTGAACAACCCTAAATCTTAATATGATTAAGACTTGTCTCTTGCCATGCCATATCTCATAAGGTGTAGTAGGGACAAATTTGAGCAACACTCTGTTTAGTATATATGAGGTTGTCTCGAGGGCATATCCCCAAAGGGATATTGACAAATCGGTGGAAATCATCATTGATCATACCATATCCAATAAGTTAAAATTTCTTCTTTCAAAAACACCATTATGTTTTGGAGTGGCCGAAGGTGTCCATTACAATAGAATGCACTTTCTTTAAGATAATTTAGGAACTCGATACTAAGGTATTCGCCACCTCGATCAAATCGAAGGGCCTTAATACTCTTTCATATCTAGAAATAGATATGAAAGAGTATTAAGGCCCTTCGATTTGATCGAGGTGGCGAATACCTTAGTATCGAGTTCCTAAATTATCTTAAAGAAAGTGCATTCTATTGTAATGGACACCTTCGGCCACTCCAAAACATAATGGTGTTTTTGAAAGAAGAAATTTTAACTTATTGGATATGGTATGATCAATGATGATTTCCACCGATTTGTCAATATCCCTTTGGGGATATGCCCTCGAGACAACCTCATATATACTAAACAGAGTGTTGCTCAAATTTGTCCCTACTACACCTTATGAGATATGGCATGGCAAGAGACAAGTCTTAATCATATTAAGATTTAGGGTTGTTCAGCTTTCGTTAAGAAGAAGAAAGTCTTGAATATTATTTCTATTTTCACTATGACCAAAGAACCTGGGTCAATAGGCACACTATCTTTCTAGAGAATCAGTTCGTCCAAGAATGTGGCACCGAATGCAAAATAGTTTTGTAAGAACGAGAAATCAATGAAGCACCACATGATCAAGTTCAGACACTAATCTTTGATTCAGTGAGAGCTTCAGATACACAACCTTTTAGGAATAGTACGAGAATGTCTTGTTCTCCTATTCCTTATGTATACTTACTTAAGGATATTCAACCATTATTTATTGTAAATAATGGTGATAAACCAAGTCATCCTAACACCTATGAGAAAGCAATGTCAGACATCGACTCTACAAAATGGCTTGAGGCCATGAAATCTGAAATAGACTTGATGTATTCGAACAACGTATGGACATTAGTTGACCTGCTTGAAAGTATTATACCTATAGAGTGTAAGTGGATCTTCAAAAGGAAGATTAATACTAATGGTCAAGTTGGAATATATAAAGCACAGTTGGTGGCAAAAGGTTATTGTTAGAAATAAGAGATCGATTATGTTGAAACCTTCTCATCTGTGGCCATACTAAAGTCCATTTGGATTTTATTGGCTATAGCTACACATTTATATTACGAGATATTCCAAATGGACATGAAGATGACATTCCTGAATGGATTTCTCAAAGAGAATATCTACGTGAAGCAATCACGAGGTTTTGAATCTCCTGATGAAAGCCATAAGATGTGTAAGCTTAAAAAGTTCATTTATAGACTAAAACAAGCCTCTAGAAGTTGGAACATCCATTTTGATGAAGTGATTAAATTGTTTGGCTTCATTAAGATTTCGAATGAATCCAGTATGTGTAAGAAGCTTAGTGGGACTACTATTGCATTTTTTGTCTTGTACGTCAATGATACACTTTTAATTGGTAATGATATACCACTGATATCATCGATCAAGCTATTCTTATTACAGAAATTCTCCATGAATGACTTAGGAGAGGCAACCTATGTATTAGCTATCAAGATCTATAGAGATAGATCGAGATGTTTAATTTGTTGGGTTTCGTATGGGGAATTTCAATATTTTTTTCTTTAAATCAGAGTGATGCAGTGGAATAAAACAATAACCCATACGTAGATCTTCCTTAGGGACTATCTGTAAATTTTAATTTAAAAATGAAAACATGCATCAAGAGGGTTCGAGGCTTACCTCAAGGAGTGCACCTTAGCCAACTTGATTTCTTATGTTCTTGAGCTTAATAAATGTCGAGCCTCTAGTTCTAACACACCACCAATCATGAGCCGACAGAAGACAGAGCTCTCGAACCTTCACTCCTCATTTATGTTAGCGATACTTGAGGAAGCGATGATCTGGGCTTGAACATTAATCACAAACAAACCATGAACCTTAAGTATTTCGTGTGAGAACAATTCTCGCACATGCATGAAGAAAAACACACGAAACTCACGTGGTATAGATAAAAATAAGTAGAAAAGAACTCTCTTTCCTTTAGCCCCCAAACCCTATTTATAGGTGTTGGCCCCTAAATTGCCCTACTTTAGGGCGATTTTGGGTGGTAGCGCCCTCGGCCTGGCCTTGCCCTGTGTGGTTTTACAATTTATCTCGCATGTCTTCACCTTTTCTCACTTTGTCTAACGAATAACAAACCTTATCCTTTTACTTTTATTGGAAAAGAAATCTTATCTCTATCATCTTGTGATTCGTGCAAATTTCATATCAGTATGGCATCATGTTGAGGTCATGTGTGCATCGCATGCATTGGTTATAGTGTGTAACATCCCTAGGTTCACCGTTAAGCTGGCAATAGAATGCATACTAACCAATTAGCATCACCAAAAGAATTGACTATCCTTTAATCAATCTTTGGGTCTCAGAAGCCATGAGTGACATCTAGTAATATACCATGGCTACTTAGATAATGTGAATATTGCAAGAATATAATGAACCTATCAGCTTTGGCTAAGTGTAATTCGATTCTTCTGTTTGTCCCGATCGAACAAAGGCCATGGATTATAGTCAAACAACCAATTTGATCATATGCATTAATCTATCTGATGTGCAATAACATGAGATATTCTTGTTAACCCTGGTCGAGGATTTTCATGCACCATCATGCATAGATAGCATAGGATATCAACCTCGTACTTAAACGAGGAGCTAGATCCCACTATCACATATGCCTATGACTTCATATGCGAATGAACCGTGACCATCAAGTATAGAGGTAGATTAATGACTTGCCAATATGCAAACTTGTGAACCACAACCACTTGACATACAAGCTAGCATCGTGCCTCAGGTCTAAAGATTTTTATACCTAACCAAAGCATGAACGATTGGACGTTGACCTCGCATGAAGCTTCCATGCTTATTAATCATTCATTATGTGTTATGTTTAGTGAATTCGATCAAACTTATATGATAGAATACGTGTATTCCAACTTAGACATTTAATGTCCGATGACTTGTGACCTGTCATCCCTATCAAGCATCCAATGTTTAATGGCGAGGTTGCGAATACACTAGTCTCAACCAGATCATTGACGTCTACTCATCGATCCATTGACTAGGAATAGTTTAAAGATTTTGTTTAACCGAGACCTGTCATACATATTATCGACATCTCGAGAATAGATCCAACCACAACTGATCTTATGGGCTTCATTCATTTAGAGCCATAGGATAAAATGAATAAACATTTTTTGTCATTAATAAGATTGAAAGTACTATAAAATATCCAAATACAACCATTGCATGGCTGTTTTAGGACATACACCTAACAAATCTCCCATTTGCACTAAAGTTAACCATACTGATACTTTAGACCCATTCTATCAATGTGTCTTTCAAATACAGACTGTGGTAAAGCCTTGGTGAAGGATCCGCAATGTTTTCTATTGATGCAACCTTTTGCACGGCGATATCGCCTCTCCCAACAATCTCTTAAATGAGATGGAAGCGCCTTTTAATGTGCTTGGATTTTTGGTAAGACTTTAGTTTCTTTGTTTCACCAATTGCCCCATTGTTATTACACAACAATGTGATTGGTTACTCAATTGAGAACCACTCCAAGCTATGAGATGAACTTTTCATCCAGGTCGCTTCCTTTACAGCTTCAGAAGCCGCTACATACTCTGCCTCAATGGTGGAATCTATAGTTATACTTTGTTTGGAACTTTTTCAACAATTGCACCACCATTCAAAGTGAATACAAACCCAGATATCGACTTAAAATCATCGAGATCCGATTGAAAACCAGAATCTGTATAAGCCTAAAGTTGAAATTCTCTCTCATCGTATATCAAAAATAAATCCTTAGTCCTTTATAAATACTTAAGAATATTCTTAATGGCCATCTAGTGCTCCTCACTTGGAGTGGACTGATATTTGCTTGTAACACTTATAGAGTGGGCGATATCAAGTATTGTACATAGTATTCGATACATTATGTTACATTATGTTTCCAATAGTGGATGCATAAGAGACCTTCACCATCCGCTCGCTTTCCTCAGGGGTCTTGGGACATATCCCTTTGGAAAGATGGATTCCATGCCTAAAAGACAGCAATCCTCTCTTGGAATTTTCCATGCTAAACTGTTTTAGTACTTTATCTATGTACATGGACTGTGAGAAGTCAATCAATCATCTTGATCTACTTCTATAGATCTTGATACCTAATACATAGGTTGCCTTTCCCAAGTCCTTCATGAAGAATTTCTGTGACAAGAATAACTTGATATATGATAGCATTGATACATTATTATCAATCAACAGTATGTCATCAATGTATAGTAATAGAAACGCATTAGCGCTTCCATTGAGCTTTTTATATACACAAGGTTCATTCGGATTTTTGATAAAATCAAATAATTTGATCACTTCATCAAAATGGATATTCCAACTTCTCGAGGCTTACTTTAGTCCATAAATAGACATCTTTAGGTCGCACACTTTATGGTTCACTAGGATATTCAAAACCACGAGATTGTTCCATATAGATGTCCTCTTTGAGGAATCCATTCAAGAATGCCATCTTTACATCCATCTAGAATATTTCATAATCCAGGTGTGTAGCTATAGCTAATAAAATCCTAATGGCCTTCAGTATGGCTATAGGTGAGAAGGTTTTGTCATAGTTGATACATTCTTTTTGATGGTAACCTTTCGCCATGAGCCTCGCTTTATATATTCCAACTTGACCATCAGTGTTGATCTTTCTTTTAAAGATCCACTTACACTTAATTGGTACAACACCATCAGGCGAGTTAACCAATGTCCATATATCATCGAATACATCAAGTCCATTTCAAATTTCATGGCCTCAAGCCATTTACCAGAATCGATGTCAAACATCCTTTCCTCATAGGTGTTAAGATTACTTGGCTCATCACCATCATTTACAATAAATAATGGTTGAATATCCTCAAGCAAGTATCCATAATATATAGGAGGATGAAACTCTCTTGTACTCCTCCTAAGAGGCTATATATCAAAGCTCCCATTGAATCAGAGGCTGCTATCTAAACCTATGTAATAGGCATTGCTTCATTGATTTCTTCTTGCAAAGTTATTTTGTGTCAGCCCATCTTCTTGGATAAACCGATTTTCCAGAAAAGTGGCGTGCCTTCTAATCTAACTCTTTAGTTAGATTGGAAATAGAAATAATAACAAATACTTTCTTTTGGATATCCAATGAAACGACCATGTTCAGACCTTGCCTCCAGTTTATCTATCTTCAGCTTCTTAACAAGAGCTGGACAGCCCTAAATCTTAATATGATTAACACTTGGTCTCTTATCATGCCATATCTCATAGGGCGTAGTAGCGACAAACTTGGATGGTACTTTGTTCAGTATATACGTAGTGCTTTCAAGGGCATATCCCTAAAGGAATATAGGTAAATCGATATAACTCATCATAGATCACATCATATCCAATAGGGTACAATTTCTCCTTTTAGAGACACCCCCTTATGCTCTAGAGTTGCAGGAGGTGTCCATTGCGATAAAATGCCATTATCTTTGAAATAATCCAAGAATTTGGTACTTAGGTATTCACCACCTTGATCAGATCGAAGTACCTTAATACTTTTTCCTGTTTGCTCTTCTACTTTATTTCTGAATTTCTTGAATTTTTCAAAGGATTCAGATTCATACTTCATTAAGTATAAATAATCATATCATGAGTAGTCATTGGTAAAGGTAATGAAGTAAGAATAGCCGCTTTTAGTAATCTCATTGATTGGTTCACATACATTTGAATGTATCAATCTAAGTAAGTCAACATCTCATTCATTATGCCTCATAAAGGGCACTTTGGTCATTTTTCCTTGAAAACATGTCTTGTAAGTTGAGTATGGCTCAAAATCAAATGGATTGATATATTTATCTTTACTCAACTTATCAATTCTACCCTCTCCAATATGACCTAATCTGAGATGCTAGAGATACTTTTGATTTAGACTATTTCTAGGATGTTTACTAATGGCATTCACATCAAAATTTTTCTGCCCATTGAGTTTGGTAATCATATTACCAGACATCACTATCAAATCAGTCTCAATAGGCATGGATACTATACCTTCATAAGGTTGATCCTTCGGCTTGACTCTCAAACCAGCAACGTACCTCTTACAATTCCTCTTCCAATGCCCTTTTTGATCGCAGTGATGACTCTGCCTTTTTCAACTATTAGATTTGGTTGCACAACTCCCTTTTTAGGCTTTCTTTTGCTTTTCTTCAAAGAAATACTACTTCTCGAAGATGAAGCTTTAGCGATAGCCATTATATTATGCTTAGAGTTGTGCATTTCCTTTTCATATGCCACAAACATACTATGTAACTCAACTAGGGGTTTTTTTTTTTTTTCATATTATGCTTGTGAAATTCTGAACAAATCTAGAGAAGGAATTGAGCAACGATTGGAGGATCAAATTCACAGCCAGCTCATTATCCATAATGAGATCTAATCTCGCAAAATCTTTAATGTGCTAGATCATCTTGAGATATGATCATTGATAGATGGTCCCTTAGCCATCTTCATATGGTATAGTGCTTTAGATATCTCATATCTTAAGGTACGACTATTCTCATTGAAGAATTCCTTTAGATGTAAAATAATGGCAGAAGGACACTTTTAGTGCCTTAACTTGTGTACGGAGATCACTTTGGTGCCAAAAGTTTCAAACGGATCACTTTAGTGCTAAGTCGGAGGAAAAAAGATCATTTTGGTGCCTCCGGCAAGAATTTCTGACCAAAAATAATACGTGGCTTTTTGAATAATTATTAAATGCTGAGCTGTGAAATTTTGAGGAAACCCATACACGTGGAGCTTATAAAACGACACCATTTCATCCGACGTGGCACCACTTCTGGAAACAACATCATTTGCTACAATAAGATGATGAAGAGAAGCCCAACGACGTCGTCTTCTCCATTACATCTTCTCCATCGCGAAAGAGAAGGCCTTCATGTTCTCCATCGGTGGCTTCACAGTCCTGTCGCCCATCGCGAGTTGGCTATCGTCGCTCGGG
>JAGVVM010007213.1:0-11620 GCA_019149425.1 Psidium friedrichsthalianum
TCTGGCCATCTAGGTTTTTTTTTTCGTATGATGGGTTCTTGGTCAACTTGGAATTATTGGATTTTCATGCTATTCCTTGCAAATATTTCATGAAAAATTCATTTCTTATAGAATTCACGCCCTTAGTTCAATTTGGGGTTTGATTTTGTTGAATTTTGAGAAATTGTAGGTCAATTTGAGTTTTTTTGGTCAATCGGGTTTGCCGGGTTGAGCAGATCCAATCTAGCAACCTAGATAACCATCTTCTTCCCCAAACTCCATTCCCGTGCAAGTTTGAACCAGCTTGGGAGGTGGATTGCAATGGTGAAATTGACGACCTAATCGGCCATGATTGGTGATGCCTAGGGGTGGGCTAAGAAGCCCTGAGGTTCCTCCTTCAATCAAGCCTAACCTCGCGGCCAACGGTGGCCGAAGTTGGTCCGATGAGCTTGTGTCAAAGCCATGGGGACAAAAAGTCAACCCAACCATGGACTGAGCAATTTCTCGTCCAATGTGACCTGCCGGGATACCAAATGGACTCGCGAATAGCTACGGACCATTTGACCATTTCCCACATGGTCTCACTAGCGAGATCAAGTCGGTGAACCACTCTCCCACGTGCCCAAATTTGAAGCTGAAGTATATAACCAATTGGACGCATTTTGGGTTGGAAGGGATTCATTCTATTCACAACTCTAAACTAGAGAGAGAGAGATAGAGAGGCTCTCGCATTTGCCATAGCAAGAGCTTCGAGCACATTTTATGGAAGTTTAGCCATGACGATCTAGGCTAAATCAAACTCGAGATCAAGTCTAGAAGCTCCCTCGTGACTCCAGGAAAGCAATCGAACTAGCTCACGTCACCTGAAGACCTCAAAAAGGTGAGTTTGAATCTCAAGCTTCTCCTCAGTGGTCGCATGGTGTTTCACGATTCTAGCCGTCGTTCTTCAAGATTTTTGAGGCATTTTCATCCTATATCTCCCTAAGCATGTTTGTATCTCTTTTTTGCATTGATTCTGTGCGAATACCTTGAGTCGATACTCGAACCTTCATCGAAACTGTTGCAACTTGGCCAAAGAAATCTAGCGATTTAGAGCTCAATCAGAGCTTGAGTAAGTTCCTTGAACTCCTTGAGATGCTTCTTGTGCAAGGAATCGAATAGTTATGCTCTCGTTGAATGTTATGATATGTCATGCTGTACTAGTTTGAGCTTGATTCATGTGGTTTAGCCATTAGATTCGTTAGATTTTTGATATGTTGATCTGTATGCTTAGACGGTTTGATTGGGAGTGGTTTTAGGTCAATCAGTGAAGGTTTCACTGTTGGATCTTGTTGGAGTTCCTCAACCATTCGTGTGGTTATCGTCTAGGTGAGGAAGACGTACACGTCAACGCTTTGACTTGGTCAACGTTGACGTAGTGTTGCCATGTACGCTCTTTGACCGATCAGAGTCTGACATGGCATGCCACGTTAGCTCGGCCGTTATACTCCTTTTTAGAAATAAAGAATAAAAACTAGATTGGACATTAGGGGGGTGCCACTTGTCCTGATCTAGGATTTTTCGAAATAAAAAAACAATTCGAATTATAATGGATTTTTTGAAAATTAGAAAAATAGATTTTTAGATTGAACGATTGAGATTTAGTCTGAGATTTAATTAGAACCGTAGATTTTAGTAATTAGAATGGAAGGTCCAGATTTGATCTTTGTTCAATCTAGGCTGTTGGTTTTAGTCGTCTAATCCAATGGACGTGGGCTAGCCATGTGGTCCATTCTAGACTGTTGGATCACAAGGTTTAATAAAAAAATTCAGAGAAAATGTTAAAAAATTTAAAAAAATAAGAAAATTAATAAAAATTCCCAAAATTGCATCATTTTAAGCTCGGCTCTTTGGGTTTTGTGGGTTGGATTAACCCAATCCGACCCGAAAAATTAAATAAAAAATAAAAATAAAATAAAAATTCAATAAATTCAATAAAAAAATCCAAAAATTTTAGGAAAACTTCGTGAAAAATCATAAAAAAAATTCTAAAAAATCCCAAAAAAAATAAAAAAAATTCCAAAAATTGTGAAAAATAGGAAATGACTACATTCACTTGGTTTGACCTATTTTCATAATTTTGGTTTCCTAAAATTTAAAAAATGACCATTTTGCCCCCTTAATCAATTTGACCCAAATTTTTTCAAATCACTCCTGAATTCATTTGGTGCATTTTCTAAGCCCTTAGGGCTCTAGTAGACTTATCATGTGGTCATTTGAGTGCTGATTTGATGCGATTTATCTGCATATACTGATTCCTTAATGTGCGCTCTCTTAATTATTGATAGTTTTTGATAGGATAGTTTTTCCCATTTGCATGAACCCTTTGGACTTTAGAACTTACCTCACGAAAAAAAAAATCTGCATGAAGTCCATAGATTAGAAAAATGCTCAAACATCTGCATGAAATCCATATATTAGAAAAATGCTCAACTTAGGTACCGAAAGAGCATTGACTGAGAAGTCCACGTAATTAAGTCCCATAATCTGTTTCTCCAGTTCTCATAGAATCGAATGATCTATCTCAATTACCTAATAGGATTTCCAATCATACCTTTCAAAAAATGATTGGTGACAACTCCGATAACATATACACTAATCACATGTCACCCGACCACACTAAGATCGATCTTACTTAAAAATTCCTCCTTGACAGGATTTAATATGAGCCTGGAAGGGTCCGCGCCTTGATCTCACCCATCTTATTTGAGCAGACGAGATCTTAGTAATCCATTAGCTCCCTCAAGATCATAACCATAAAAATCTCGAGAGGGTCGCGACAGACTGACGACTCCATTAGAGACTTGATTTTAAACCTTTAGAGAACTTGAGTTGATTTAAAAAGTCAAGTGTTTTTCTCACAAATTTTCTACAGATATTCTTGAAGGTGAGATAAGTCACCTAACCACACGTGCTAGATGTTTTTGTAGATAGAAGTTATAAGTGGTGGAGTGATTGCTAACATATTTTATGTTGGTTTGAAGTTTGAGGATGATTGTTTATTTTTCACAATTTTGAAGTGCTGTTTTGATATCAAAAGTTGTGCATGTCTTGCATATTTTGAGGATCATAATACTCACATACACAAGTGCCTAAACCCAAACCACAAAATACCTTTCCTAGGTTGCCATAGATAAGGACTGATGTGCAAAGCTCTAGCGTTTGATTGCACCTAGGTTGACCATATTCGATCATGCTCGCTATTTGAATTAATGATTTTTTCCACTTGATATTTGATTATGCTTGTGGGTAAAATTATCGAGTTAGATAGTGGGAGCCTTTTCTAGGTCCATACAATGTCCCTTTTTTATTTTTAGAGTCAAATCTCGACTGGTCTCATGCGCATGTGAAATGAATGATTGGTATACCTAAAATATAAAAAAAAAGAAAAAGATCTGGTTGGTAAAGTCTTTATACCTTGAGCTTGTAATTCATTTCTCATGCATTTTTAATTATACATACCACACATATTGTGCATCATTTGAAAAAATCATTCGAGTGATTGATTTGAAAGCCAATTCTAAGATAAAATGATGGTTTCCCTAAATCAGTATGTAACTCCTGAGATGGTCACAAGAGGGCGATGGAGCATTCAACGCTATGATACTAACATGGGGTCATTTAGAGCATTCTGATTCAACGAAAAGAGGGAACTCACCAGGCGTTATCTTCTTCACTTAAAGGATTCCCATTTCGCAACATATTTGAGCAGATTAGAGATAGACCACGAGTCAAAGAATGGATCAAAGTTCAAGAAGTAAAGAAGTGATGCCATATTGAGAGAGCGAAGACCAGAGCTTGATGTCCCCTCGTGATCAAGAAGCCATGCTCCACAAGGATGGTACTTAGAGGATCTTTGTCCAAAAAGTTCAAGTGATCTGCTTTAGGAAAGCATGGACGAAAAATTAACATGACAAATTCCACCGTCTACCCATCATCAGACAGAGAGATGACATTGAAGAAGCCGATCACCTTATCCAGATACGACCTTCTGGTAATATCATCCAGTGATTTTGAGATGGACGAAGTACATGTGCTAGCTTGAAGGAGCCTGATTTGGACTAAATAATTTCTGATTTGATTTGGGGCATCCTTAGTTTTATCACACTCATTCACCTTAGATTTCATTTTTCAACCTTAGATTTTGGATTTCCTTGTGTGGGAATCCTTTCTATCTCATCCCTCTAGATATGATGTATTAGGGATTTTTTGAGCTATATCTGCATTATTTAGACTCCTATACAGATCTTAGTAGATGAGTGTGATAATCACTTGAGTGATTCTAATCAATTGCATAATTCCCTTGGAGAGTAATTTGGTTTAAAACTTTCTGTTTGACCTCTTTTGGTTAAATAAAAGTGTTTAACTATTATTTCTCCAAAAGAAAATATGAAACTGAATTAATACATTTTTCATGACATTTGCATCACATCCTCATTCATATTGTATTATAACCCGTGATAATTAAGTTTAGCATGTTTCTTAACATATTCAAAAATAGATGGGGAAATTTGATATTAAGGTCATTCCGATCTCACATAAGAAACTCTCGACATGGTAGAGCCACCTTAGTCCGAATAACTAGGCATATGTTGAGGAACATCTAGGGTGCCTAACAAAGCTCATTAGAGTAGATTTTCAGCCCGCTCTCAACCATGCTTTGGCAAGGTTCTGGGATCCAAAGACTTTAACTTTTGATTTCCAAGGCTTGGAGATCACACCCACTTTGGAGGAGTATATTGTAATTATTAGAATAGACTTTGATAAGCACATTGTGCAACTTCTATTGGGAAAGGATTGCACCCAAGTATTATCCAAATTCCTTCGTCTCAAAATTTTTAAAATTGAGAAGATCTTCAAATCCAATTCTGGTAGGTTCACCCTTTACTTCCTCTATGACAACTATTCATCCTTCCAAATAACACTAGTCATAGGTAAGCTAGAATATTCATTTTAGCCTTCTTTGCATTCATTCTATTTCCTACTTCCGGAACCACATTTAATACTTTCATAGTCCATATTGCCCAACAACCATGCTATCGCTAGAACTATTCTTACATGATCATAGCTGAAACCTTCTTCTCTCTAAGCCATTTTCGATCCACCCAAAGGGGTACCTTTCAAGCTTCTAACAGCCTTCTTCATATGTGGTTTGTCTCTCACATCAAAACTTTCAATTCTTGTGTTGAATATTATGAGATCAGCCGACATAACCATCCGCTTGGATCCTTCTTAAAATATCAATCCCCTATCCTAAAATTGTCTTTTAAAGAATGGACCGAATTACTTGAAGACTTAAAGCCAAAACTGCTGCGATGGTGCTTGACATGACCAAGGATATTGGAGGCTTGCATTACTGGGATAGGTGGAAATCCCATTCCATTACTGGATTGACAAGTGGAATCGTGTACTATCCAATCAATGTGGTAAGGTAGTTTGGAATGTTATGAGAAGTCCCACCAGCAATATGTCCTGAGATTTTTGCCTTTGACTTACCATGAGGCGAGCTCACCAAGGAGACTAAGACACTCTACCAGGCTAAGATCGACCTCAAAGTCCATGCCTTGAAGAATTCTTCCCTGAAGGAGGTGGAATGGACAGATCACCTAGTTAAAGAAATGAACACATCAAGCTATTCAAAGAGTATTGACAATCTATGGTGGAGCCATATGTGCCTAATTATATCGTCCCACATCCATTCAAAGTGGAGCCATACGTGCTAGAAGATATGGGATCGCTACCCCCCGAGGAAGATAAAGACCCTTACATGTGAGGTTCGGAAGAATCGGAGGACGCTGAGAACGTCTTCGGATTGCATAGACAATTTTTCTCATCTAGTTTTAATATGTAAATGTTGTCATTTTAAACACTTTTGAGATACTTCAGTTGTAATAAACTCATATGATTTTCATGTATGCATATTCATCATGTTTTTCTTGTTCTAACAAGAAGTGATTATTACAAGTTATATCCCTTCTTAATATCATGCTCATTCACGGTTAAAGAAGAGAAAGATTGTTCCATGAGGTCAAGGCTCATAATCAAGCCTTTCTTTACATTAACCTCATATGAACATGATATTGAGGAGGTTTTAAAATTCTGAACCTCATTTCTCTATTACCTTGTTTCTGACTTACCGTCCGAAAAATAGTAAACAATTTTCAATCATGAGGACTCACAAGAAGACAAAGCAGTTAAGAATGGAACATAAGGAACTAGCTACTACAGTGTCAGTCTTGAAACACAAATGAACATGGTAGCCACCATGGTTGCAGAAATGTAGGCGATGATGATCGCCACAGAAAGGAAATATTCAGCTGCACTTGAATCTAACCAAATTGCACACTCGAGCTCATCTACTGACTCGAAGGCCAATCAAATAGCTAATGCAGAGCCAATAATGATACACTCCCTAAGACTCCACCAATCGTAATTGATCTGGAAAGGGAAAAGAAAGTGAAACCTAAGGCCAAAATTGAAGAAAGCGCAAGGAGGCTGGCTAAGATCGAAGAGTGTCTAAGTAGTTAGGGCTATGAGCTGGCTTGCTTTGATAAAATCTCTCTATTCGTAAAAATAGAGATTCCACCTGGCTACAAGGAGTTAGAATTCATTTGAAAGTATAACAGGACAAGCTATCCCCGAGCTCACTTGAAATACTATTTGCACAAGATGGTGCATTACTTCGACTACATCCCCTTACTGATGAACACTTTTCAGGAGACTCTAGCTAGCATTGCTCTGGCCTGGTTTATCGAGTTGGACATGGAGGACTATGATAGTTGGGAATATTTGCTGAAGAATTTTTGTATTAGTACAAGTTTAATATTGTGACGGTGCCGAACAAAGGAGACCTATTAAGAACCATGAAGGGGAAGAGTGAGGTGATGTGCACCTTCACTCAGAGGTGGCAAGCCTTAGCGACACAAGTAAAATCACCAATACCAGAGGATGAACTAGTAGACCTATTCCTAAAAGCACTCCCCCATGAATATTTTGAGAAGCTGAATACCTCAGGATGTCAGATTTTCGCACATCTTATCAAGGTCATAGAACCTCATGAATAGGATATAAGGGAGAAGCGAGTATTGAAGTCAACTTTTAAATGCCTTTACCCCATCAAGAGGGAGTGGGACAATGCAAGGAATGTTGCTTTTGTACCCAAGCCACCAAGGCTGAAAAGATTCCCAGACTCTACTCCAACTCGGAGTGATACGTTGTGGTTGACCCCAAAGAAATTTGAAGCCAAGAAAAAGGCTCTGCCAATTTTCACACCATTGCCTCATCACTGTCAAAGTTGTTACCAATGTTACTAGAAGGATGCCCCGTCGCAAAAGAACCTTCCAGATCAAATTTGCCTAGATTCCATGTGTTTGACAAGATCTAGTCGTGCACCTACCACATGGGTGAGAAAGGGTACAACATAAAAAATTGTCTCACACTTAGGTACAAAGTGTAGGCGCTGATAGATAGGAGGGCGTTGGAATTTGACAAGACAAAGTCAATGTGCAGTAGAACCCTCTATTCGAAACATAAAGAGGTGAATGCCATTTGGGATGAAAGCAATCTGGACAATTTGGAGTTCATGGTAGACCTGACAAAGCTACAGGAAGTTTGGAGCTAGCTTCTACATACCCACACTAAGGGGAGGCCTCGAGAGGAGAAGATGCGCTGTTTAGCGAAACTAGTCGATGGTTCCATGACAGACAGTACCTATTCAATGATTGATTTGTCCTCTAACGAGTTTAGGTTGAAAACTGATGATAAGAACTTGTGAAAGATCCCTTTTGAATATACATTAAATAGCGATCATATCGCATAAGAGTCCAATGAAGAGCTATATGATGAGGAAGTTTGTCAAAAAAAGACACATGAGGCTGATAAGAAGTTTCTACAAGAGGCCCTCAAGAGAGGTGACATTACGAACATCTTGGGTCAGGATAGCGGAGCTTACAATTACGGAGTACTTTACTCAGTTATGCGAAGTTTCCTTGTCAAAGCTGAAGACATTGTCCTAGATAGTTGAGATGGCATGGATGATCCTACTGAGGATGAATGGGTCTATGCAATCAATGAAGAAATCCCAAATCACAATAGCGTCGTAAGGGAAGAGGAGAATCCTGGCACCCATGAGTAAGTCATCTCTATAGAAAGAAGCATGGACCATTTGGTCTCAATGATATTCAAACTATCCAGGATAGCGGCCAATATTAATATGTCACGTACAAAAGAAAATTACCAGATGCTAGAACAGGGAAGGACTATTAAATGGCAAAATCGCAAGTTAGCTAACTTGGAGGAGCAGTTTAAAGATTTGGCCAATATGGTATCAAAACTAAAGGAGCTTATTATCCAAGGAGGAGATAGGGCACCCTATCTGGCTGATTGATTGATAACATTTCTGTAAAAGTTTGGGGACATCGGTCGTCATTTGGATCACATTTCGTATTATCTCCATAAAATGGTCGGCTACCACGAAAACGATTAGGTCCTTATCAGCAACTTTGAAGGTAGTTTGATAGGCCCGACCTTACATTGGTATCGTTTGGTTGACCTAGATTGGATTCTGATTTGGGAAGATCTCTCGGACCAGTTTATATAGCGATTTGAAATCAATTTAAAATTTACGGTCACCAGAAATGACCTGACCCTCGTCATTGTGGAAGAGGGTGAGGATTTTAAGGTGTTCGAGCATAGATGGGAGTTGAAGGCTAGACAAATCCTACCTCTACTAATTGAAAGGGAATTAGTGGAGTACTTCTTAAAAGCTCTTCGCTAGGAATATTTAAACCGAATTTGTGGATAAGAATTCCAATCTTTTGAACATTTGGTGAGCATTGGAGTGAAACACTAAAACATCCTCCAAAGGAATGAAGTTAGAAACAGGAAGCGCCCTGATTAGGCTAGTACCTCTTTGGAGGTAATCCCGACTAGAGATCGTTGACGGTGGAACGATTTCTCACCCTTGATCAAACCAGCAGATATCCCACATGAAAGACCGTATAGCGGCCATAATTCTAAAGATATGGACGATAATGAGTTGATTGCAGTGATAAAGTCAAAGGCTCCCTTTGTGATTAAACTGGATGAGGTAGAGAACTAGGAAGAAGCTAAAGGTAGCTCCCTTGATCATGTAGTAATTGCCCTATGCAATCTTTAAGTTGACGATACAGAAGCAGAGCATGATGAAAGGATTGCAACCGTCGTAATAAAGGTCCGCCGCCATAAGTTTACTATTCCAAAACAATCCTTTGGGACTATAGTACAGGTGAGATAGATGCCGTCATGAGATCCGGGAGGTCTTATGCACCCACAGAAAGTGAGCTTGAAAAGAAGGAAGTGTCAAAAGAAGACGTAGAGAAAATGTTGCCCATCGTAAAAACGAGCCAGTTCGAGATAATAGAATAGTTGAGAAAAATGTTGGCCCAAATCTCACTACTGGATCTCTTCATCAATTCGGAAAAGCATAAGAATACACTACTGAATGTGCCAAATGAGATGTACGTACCCGAGACTATCAACAAGGTATGATTAGAGGACTTCGTTGAGTCTATCCTCCTGAAAGATCAGATTTCCTTCTTGGACAAAGATTCTTTGCAGACGGATGGGGTCATAACAAGGCCCTATATATATTCGTGAAAAGTCACGATAAGCAAGTCTCCCATATATTGATAGACAATAGGTCCACGTTCAATATATGTTCATTGGCCACAGTGAGGAACCTGAGCATAAATAAAGAGTTAATCCACACCTCTAAGGTGACCATCCAAGTTTTTGATGGGATGAGAAAGAACGTAGTAGGAAAGATTGAGTCGGATGTTTTATTGGACCAATCAAGTTCTCAATCGAATTCCAAGTCATAGATCTCCTCAGTGCCTTTGGCTTTCTCCTGCATAGACCTTGGATTCACACAATTGGTGCAATACCTTCAAGCTTACACCTGAAGGTCTAGTTCATGGTAGACGACAAAGTAATCATGGTACATGGAGAAAATGGACTTTGTTTCATACCAAAAAAGTGCAGTCCCATATGTGGAGTAGAATGAAAGGAGGAATCCAATTATCACTCTCTTGAATAAGTGGCAGTAGTGCATACATCTCCTAAAACTAAGATGAGAGTTTCCATGCCTTCTAAATATATTTTGACACTTGGAAAAATGTTATTGACCAATGGCTTTATCCTTGGACAGGGTTTAGGAAAATATGGCCAGGAAATTCACTCACCGCTTCAGTTGGATACTAATGAGCATTGAACCTGTTCGGGATATACTAGTGAGTTTGGTTTTCACTTTATTTCTAAAAGCTATTGTGGACACCAAGGCAGAAGCTAACATACGAGCCGTACAAGCCAAGGAGGCAGAGTTAGCTCCTTCGTTGGTTCTAGAGGTTAGAAAGGTAAAATAAATATGTTTGGTAGTTCGCTAGATCAGTATTTCTCCAAGTATCCCAAGTGGCTAGCAAATGAGGTTATTCAAAACATTCCTGATTTGGATATCTCTAACCCTTTTCTTGAAGACACCGTCAAAGTCATCATTGAGTAGCTTGACAAAGACTTTATCTCGCTTGTGTAAAGAGGCACTTTCTTCTCTTTCTCTTTAATACATTTAAATTCCAGCATTTAGATTCTTATATTGTATTTTTTTCTACAATTCGAATGTTATTGTTGCATTTCTCATTGAAAATCACCCTTGGATCTTCGACCATTGGTCCAAGCAGTATATGCTATATTGCAATTTGTTTTACATCCAATAAAAGCCCTACGAGTTTTATTAAGGACATATGGAATAACAAATTAGCCCGATGATGACACTTGACTTCAAATCTTTGAAACTTGATGCCTAATTTGCCACATGATTCATGTTTTCCCAAATGATTTAGGGGAGCAAGGACATCTGATGAAATGAGGACTGGTTTCCCTTTTCTTAAAAAATTTTTCAAAATGTTTTTTCAAGAAAAACTCATACATTTATATTAGTAGTTATAGAATATTAACCATGCTTATAATATTTCAGGCATACCATCCCTCTTATACATAACAAGTTACATGTGGCTCAGACCATCCTGATGACTTTTCATACGAAATTGAGGAAAAAAGGGATGATGATACGAGAGATATCAAAAGGGATTGGAGTTTATATGAGGAATATAAGCCCTTGATTGCATAAGGCACTGTTACAGTCAATCCGAAGAATTTTGAAAATATGAAGGAAGTAAAAATCAGGAAAATATTATCTTCGTCAGAAGCATCTTATCTAATCGAACTTCTCAAAGAGTATCAACAGCCCGACAGTTCGGCAATAGAGCTTGGGCGGCCAAAAATGGAGATAGGGGGAGAGAAAAATGGGTTCGGCCGAATAGAAGGAAGAGAAAAGGGAGTCATGGCCAAAATGGAGAAGAAAGGGGCTCATAAATGCTTTTTGTCTTTTATGGATAATATCCAAAGGCAATTTGGTCATTTCACAACAAAGGGTAGGTTAGTCATTTGGCATTAATGATTGAGAGTACTTGGTAATTTAGTACTTAAGGGGAAAATGGTAATTTTGCAGAGGGGCAAAATAGTAATTTCAAAACTAATGGAATAACCGTAAATTTTCCCTTAGTGGCAA
>JAGVVM010007214.1:0-11474 GCA_019149425.1 Psidium friedrichsthalianum
AAATTCGGCCACTGTACCTTCAGGAAAGACTCTTCCTCTGGTGGGCCTTCCACCAATCATCTGCTGTGCCTTGGAGCTGATAGACTGCCAATGAAACTCTTTCTTCCCCAGTACATCCCAGTACTTCGAACGCCTTTTCCATTGCTCTGTCCAAAGAGAGGCTGCTTCAGGTCCTCCCGTTCCATCAAACTTCGGAGGATGCAACTTCAGAAATTGCTCCACTAGATGAGGTGTCTGCCGACCTCCATTACCAGGAGTATTATTCACATTAACTCCATGCACGGCGGCTAAAGCAGCCTCAGCAGCTTGGGCCACAGTGGCAGCTCTTTCTTCGGCCTGCCTACCCATCAATGTACCCACTTCTGCCAACACCCTCATTATATCCCCAACACTTGGGTTTTCTGCAGCTCAGCTGCTGCAGCTGGAGCACCTGCACTTGAGCTCCTCCAGCTGAAGAACCTGCGGCTTGAGCTCTTGCAATTGGAGCACCTGAGCCAGATACACTTGCATACTTCCTTGGTCTACTTCTGTTACTCATTTTCCTTGGTCTGGCCCACCTACACCTGCTATAATTCCATCAAAGAATTGAGATCCAAACCACCAATCAGGGTCTAACAGCACGTAACAATTTGCTAGAACATATAGGTACTAGCAATAGCCACAGAAAGCACTATCAATTATAGCAATCACATGCGCCATTCCAAAAACAGGCATATATGCTCAACCTAAGTCCAACTTAGGGGTCTCTTTCTATCTAACTATCCCACAATCGTCAACCTTATCACTCCAAGCCTCCAATAATCTCTTATCCGCTGACCTTGCTCTGATACCACACTCCATACGGGGATGTCACGCCCCGGTCCGTCGGACCCGCAAACATCCCTTCACCTGCTAAATTCGCTCATCGCCTGGCCAACACTAGCGACGGCCCAGGACTCGTCGCGGCCAAACGACGGCTAACAAATGCGACAGCGAAAACGCGCATCCCCTGACATACATACATGTGGGATAGAGAGATAGAAAAACTTAATTTACATATAATAGTAAGAGTTCTGTACAACCTAGGAGGAAGACTATCATCTGAACTACAAAACCTGAGTTGGCCACTAACAAAAGGGAATAGGCCAAACCAAAAAGTCACTAAGTCTCGTCCATGCATCTCTTGGGAACTACTCCTCCTCCTCAGACAAAGGGAACTCCTCTGGATCAGTCTCCTCAGACCCCGGAGATCCAGGCTCGCCATCTGCCTGCTCGACAAACACGTCATCTGCTCCCTCGATCTCCATAACTACATCCCCATCTACATCCAGGACATCTATCGGCGCCGGGTCTACACCTGGCCTTCAAAAGTGGCTGCATTCATCAGGCCTGTCGGCCCCATCAAAAAGACCGGTATATCCAAACTCTGCAGAGGACCCTCCCACAACTCCTGACCCACCCGACGGTACCATCCCTCGTATCTATGAGGGATCAAAACGTCATAGCCCTCGTCGACCCATACGGTGCAGCTATGCCGCTCATAACGAAACTCCGTCCATAATAGGTACAAAAATACCTGTGTCTCAATCTCCTGAGGGATCTCGTGGCGGACTGGGGAATACGATAAGTCATACCTACGGTCGAGGGTCTGAAATGGCGATCAGCCAAAAATAGGTGAGTCGAAACTCAGTGAACACACGTCTAAACTCAATTTAGAAAGTAGCATGCACTTCTTGCCAGAATGTAATCATCACATGCATATTGTGACCTCAGATCATACAGATGCCAATGCAGATGCTCAATGATTCACTTGGGGTCCCCGGTGGCTCACTAGCACTTCCGGACCGAACCCCACCGGTGGCTCAATAGCGCTTCCGGTCCCGGCCACGTCGTAGACGTCTCAGGCCTGTGCCTCAACCCGTGTCTAATCACACCGAAGTTGGCACCCTTGTCTCTCCAGCTACCCCGTGCCGAGCACGTTCAGGCGCAAGTGCAAGACCGTGGCCCAATTAGCACTGCGATCGGCACCTCCTTATCACCCGCATTCCCGGTGGCCCCCTAGACACTGCCGGGCCGTCCCGCACGGTTCTACGCACTCCGCCAAACGCACATGTCTCATGCCAGTATGCAGATCAATGATGAGCATCACAAAATTCTTAATTGGCCCACCCCATAAACACTCATGCAAGTCAACTTTGCCACATGCAATTCCAAGATTATTCACCCGAGTACACAATTCAATTCAAAATAATTCAAATATAATAACCAGGCATTTCACGTTGCAAAACTCGCATTCTAGGACCCGGTTTCCATTCTAAGTCACCTAGGTTCAAAGGCAAGTAATCTGGCACACATGGAAATTTGTAGAGTCCACAAAATTTTCCAATTGACCCATATGGTCAGAAATAAATAATCGACAGTCGACGTCCAAGAATTTTAATATTTTTCACCATAAGATTTTCCCTACTAGTCCCTAGCATACTCGACATTCTAAGTCAAGTTTAGAAATGTGCTCACCTAAAAATCCAGTTCGAGCTCGGGAACGGTGGAACGATCGTGGCTCGGCTAAACGGCGAACTTGGGCTAGCGACGGTGACGAGGTGGCTCGGCCGAGCGACGACGAGATCGAGCCACGGACGACGATCGAGCTCGGGCCAAGCGGTGATGAGCTCGGGCCACGACGGACGGCCGAACGGGGCGGTGGCTGCTAGAGTAGGAGCAAGTCTCGGCTGAGGAGCAGCAGTGAGCAGTCCACGGCCAGCAGAAGATCAACCGAGAGCAAGGAGAAATCGGCAGCAACTACAGTAAGCCTACGCGCGGAAACTGGAGCAGCAAACTTGCCGGGAGTTCACGTGGCCGAGAAGGAAAACAAAAGAAAAGAACAAGGAGCAGCAGTGAAAAACAGAGGCAACAAGTTCAGCTGAGAGGATGAGTAGCTTACGGTAGGTGGATTCCAACCGAGAAAATGAAGAAGGAGGAGGAACAGACGCAGCTGTGCAGTAACAGATAGCAATAACGGAAGTTGCAGCCAAGAGAGAGAGCAGCTGCAGCAGACGAAGATCAAGTAGCAGCACGATGGAGAAGAGGCACTAGCAGTCGAGAAAGAAAAGGAACGCGCAACAGCAGCCGAAGGACCAAATGAAGTCAGCAGAACCAATAGTCAGTCTTCGTCCGAAGGAAGAATAGCCCAAGAAGGAGAAAATGCCGCAGAAAGAAGGAGAAGAAGGAAGAAGGAAGAAGAAGAAAGACGTGGAGCTCGGCTGAACAAGGGTTCTTGCGTGAATAGTTGGGGTAGTTGGCTTTCAAATGATGAGAGTTTTGTCCCATTTGCATGGGAACTTGAAGCTCAGCAGAAAATGGAGCAATCAGCCGCAATTCTAGCCAACAAAGACATTCCAGCTCTTGTCTTTGGGGAGCAAAAGTAGTGGAAAATTAATAGTGCATACGTGATGTTCAGGATGAGCTGTAGCCGAAATGGAGAAAGAAAAGTGGGTCAACATTCAACATTTTTTTTGTTGTCTCCTTGTGCATGGAAGCAGGACGTCACATATTTCAAGAGCAATCCTCAACGTAACTGAAGGGCCTGATATGACGAAAATTGAAAAAAGGTGGCTGAAATGGAAAACGAACTGCCTAACTTCGACTAACTCAGTTTCTTCCAACAGCTTGGGTCTTGAGAGTTTCTGCGGCCTATTCTTGATAGCTGGTGCTGCTGCAGTTTTAGCTCTCTTCATCTTCATGGTCATGTTCGTGAAAAGAAATTGGCATGTCGTTTCAAGTTCTTCAGGTTCACTGCGGGAGAAAATTGTCGCATTGGGAAGAAGATTTTACAGAGAGACGTCAATTCCCATACTTTCTGCAAAGGCGGATTTAGAGATAGAAATGCGGAAGATGGCGGCATTGAGATCGGAGCTGTTGAAACTTTAGAAAGCACTAACTTACCCCCGAGACCATCAAGCGACTCTAGCCAAATCGACGACGTTATGATCAGGGCACATCATCAGTCCAACGAGGACTTCCTAATCGTGTTGGCTGAGATAGTGGTAAACGTAGAACTTTGCCAATGTTTGATTAAGAGTGGTAGATGCCTCTAGAACCTTATATACTAAACTTTAATCCTTGAGCTGTTGTTCTTTGTACAGTTGAGTGTGTTTGTTTCGCGAAAGATGAATGATGTAGAAAATATTTTTCTAAAATCGATCGTTCGTATCACTCGAAATACTTGGTCAACAAGATATATTTTCATCATCGACAATAGTTTAAGTATAAACATTCTCATAGACAATGAAAATTTGACTAGTTTAATCATTTTTGTAAGCGATACAAGTGATCGATTTTAAGAAATTTTTTAGATGATTCATTTTCAGTTAAAAAAAAAAAAAGGATGCTGTGATGACAATATCTTCCCCCTCATTCCTTCTCATGTAAGGTCTGCCATTGACACTTCTTCTTATCTGATCCAAATCAATATAAAACCCGGGGAGGTTATATGGAGGTATTAGCTTCTCTTATCCTATAATGTAATTGGTCACGAAAGTGTTTTTTATTTTCCTTTTCATTTTTGTCTATCATATCTCTAACTTTTTTCTCTCCGACTTTTGCTCTGTCTTTTTTCAAATTATGGCAATCGAACTCCGTATCTATGATATTAGCGTCTCTATCCCTAATCCCTTTACTAGCAGGGCCGCATGCTTATGGGCGGCAATGAAAGTGTTTTAGTTAGTAGCGAATAAGACTTCTTATACTAGTTCATGATATCCGTCTATTATGTGAAAGCCTAGTAAATAGGTTTGAATGGTCATTACGAGTCAAAAATATATATATATATATCATCTTTTGTGTAAATGATCAATTGACTCATGTCCCATGTAATACGCTCATAAGTATTTGCTTTATCATCACTGCTTTTTTATTTAATAAATGGAAGCATGATGAAAAGTGAAAGAGATAATTAATTTTAAAATCGCAAGTAATTAATTAGTTTCCGGATAAGAAAATCCAAAAAATTATTTCGTTTATTCCTTACTCAAGTTCTGTTCTAACACTAGATGCATTGGAAGATTTTCGAAATTATAGATAATCATATAGTGACTAACTAAAATTACAGAGAATAAAGAAATAGTAAATCATAAAATATGAAAGATCATGTAACATGAATGCTCCGTCTCCAATTTAACTGTTACCCTGAAAAAATTATAAACACAGTGCCACACTCATCTAAACAGAAATGGGAATGGTCGAATTTCTATGCGATTCAGCACTGTAATAACACCCATGTTTCCACTTTATTAGAAATTTTGATTTGGTAACAAATTGGACCAATCACATTCAATTGATGGAAAATACTCAATGTTTGGGACGTGGGATGAAAATTTTCATTGTTTGATTGACATCTATGTTTCGATTATGTTCTTTTCAGCGATGGTCAAAGTTCTATTGAAGTTTGTTTGTAAAACAAACAAAAGTGCCATTTTTCCAATCTCATATAGGATGGAAAGAAAGGTATAAGTCACTATACTAGTTAAAAAGCTACTATACTATAGTCTTTCAAATAAAGAAATGAGTAAGTGAGTTGGACCCCACTATACCCACATGCGGGTGCGCGATTATTAGTCACACTTAACATTCTACCGGGCTGAATTCATCATGAGAGCAAATCTAGTAGGAACGGGCAACTTAGGGCCTGTTTGGTAATGTTTCTGTTCCTCTGTTTCTGTTCTCGGGAACAAAAAAGGATCAGAAACATGTTGGTAACGCAAATATTCTGTTTCTGATTCTGCTCCCGGGAACACTTTTGGACCAAAAATCAGAAACAAAAAAAAGTTGTTTCTAAAAAAAAGAACACTTTTTTAGGATCACTTTTCAAAGATGGACTTCTCAGCCTCTTCCCATGACACTTTTTTAGGATCAATTTTTTAAGATCACTTTTGGACAAAAAATCAAAATTTTATGTAGTTACCAAATGCATTCTGATTCTCTAAAGAACAGAATCAAAAAAAGTGTTTCTAATCAGAATCACTTTTTTGGAACAGAAGCGTTACCAAACAGGCCCTTAGTCACGCACAAGCACTCTTGTTATAAACAGATTACATATTCCCAGATTAGAAAACCTCTCACAGGCGAGTCAAAACTATTTGAGATTGGACCAAGAGCAATTTCATCTGTTTTGCATTGAACGTGGCATGTTTCCAGCACTTATCTGTGTGAGGTCCTACACAAAATGGTCCACGCTTTGCCTTAACGATGTTGGTCAAAGTTTGCTGTCCACAATGATGGCCTGTATTTTACTCTCTTTCTTTTTGAGATGGCCGAGAATACTTCCTAGTACCTTGCTTAAGCTGACCCAGAACTTGGAAGTTGCCGTGCCTACCATATGTATGCCGACTTTATCTTTTTCTGAGTGAATTTTTTTTGCCTTATTGTTTGCAGATCTTTCAATACGCGAAGCCACTCAACCAATTGCCGCTCGTCGGCCCCCTCTTCACACCTCCTGTGAATGTAACTGCGGTGGCGAAGGTGGCTGTTCGAGCAGCTACGGATCCCGTCTTCCCTGCAGGCATTGCAGACGTCCATGGAATACTCCGATACAGCCAACAAAAGATGAAGTAGAAATGGTCTGACCCCTTTCGTCTTTGTTGGTTCAGTCTTATAGAGCTGTTAATAACTTGACCATTCGGATGTCGTTTTCCAAATCAAAAGATTTTTTTTGGTCTTTCTGGGGTCTGCAGATGCCTTAGGACCAGAAATGAATTGTTAGGGGAATACTACGAAACCTTACAGAACATATTCACGCAACTAGCCATAAACACAATCTTCATATCTTTATGTTCAATTGTGAATTTTCATTCTCGAAATTTTAGAGAGATGCGAAGCAACAAAACAGAGGGTAGGGCAAGAAAAACATTTGGCCATGTCGAGGGGGACAGCAGGGATGAAAGGATGCGTGAAGTTGTGGTCTGAATTTTCTACAAATTGCCACAGTTCATCCACCGTCATCCCCAGGGATCAAAAGAAGGGGACAATCGAATCGGAAAAGTTGAAATCCTTATCCATGTTGTCGATTGCCCAATCGAGAGCTAAAACGAAAATATGGTAAAATCTCTACGAAATGAGTATGGTATAAGAATAAGATAAACTAGAGAAGGAAGGAATTGGGTCGTTTGGTTGGTTAGGGGATTGTGCTTTTGCTGTGAAAGTTCCTAAGCAATGCCCAGAAGAAGGAAGGACGCGCTTTGGCCAAGCGCCGACGCATTTTTGACCTCTTAATGGGGATCGTTTTGCTGGGAGAAGGAAGAGGAGAAGAAGAAAAAGAGCAGAGGAGGGGTCAAGCCACGACGTTCAAGTCATTTGCTGGATTGTGTCTTCTCCCAATGAGATGTCTCCACGTGCCCGCCTTTGACAGGTGGGGTACCAGCTTGCTTCCCGCACTCTCGGCTGTTTGGATTTCAGACTTATTTTAACTTTTGGCGCACTCGACGGGTGATTTGACCAGGAAGAATCTCTGCCGATTCCTATTCCCAGTTTCATAGAGAAATTATTTCAGTGGTCTAGGAATATTAGTCAATCTGTCACATGTCAAGTTTTGTGAATTATTTTTTTGGTCACATGTCAAGTATTCGTGGATCATCACCTGTCAACATTATACTATTCTTCATTTTCTATAACAATATATATATATATATATATATATATATCTTCATTTCATTTCATCACGATGACAACCCCACCGGACAATTAGTTCTCATGGACAGGAAAATCTTGCCCTAACACTAGTTATCGAGGCTCTATTTATTTCGCCCAAAAAAATAATTTAACAAATATTTTTTTAGAAAATGATCGATTATATCGTTATCGACTTATCATAAATGAGTAAACGGAAAGTATTTTTTTCGACCACAAGAATATTTAGACAACAATCATTATCCACGAAAGTATATAGACATTGTCCATGATGAATTTATTTCAAGCGCTGTAAGTGATCAATTTTAGAAAAATAATTTTCAAATAATTCATTTTTCGTGAAACAAACGAACCTTTCATAATACTTTTTTTTTTAATCTTAAAAGGACCCAACCTCTAATAGTTAGAATCCATTTAATTCAAGAGAACCCATTTTTCGAAACACATAATCCAGTGCAAATGGGCAACTTGGCAAACTAATGTGCTAAGTAGCACTGACATCGATAATGGACACGCGACACGACACACGACATGTATTTATTAAAAAAACAAAGAATTTCGATACGTTGGTAACATTTTTTATATTAAATATATATTTTTATATACATAATAAATATAATGTATATATATAAAAATATTCGCTGTGAGTTTCTTCTTTTTCAGTTAGGGATTCATGATTACTTTTTTTTTACGCTGGTATATTAATTTTAGGGTGGCTAAATATATCACTTAATCATATATATTTTTTGATAAATTTACATTTTGATCCATAATTTATTAAAAATGCTTAAAATTGACCCATGTGTATCGAAATGGCATGTCATGATGTTGAACTTTGTGTCGTTAGTATGTTAGAGTGCTGATCATGTGTCAGTTGCATGTTAAAGAGGGTCAGAGTGAAAAGTGTTAGGCACAACATGACACTGCACGAAAGCTCTCGAAGAGTGTGGTGCTTTCTAGCTGATGTATCACCTACACAAATTGTGCTGGACAGAAGCTCAATTTTGGCATGACTAAAATTTTGAAGTTTATAGTGAGTCTTCTGAATGTTGAAAACGAACAAAAAGAAGAAGGAACTACATACCAATAATGTTTTACTTTAAATTGGACTCATGAATTCAAACATACCAGTAATGGGTATTGAATTATGTAATTTCAATACGCGAAATTCACTCCAATAACTTAATCATGTTAGATATAAATTTTTATTGTGCTTGCTTGGGAGAAAACTCCATGAAAAAGGAAAAATGCTTTCCGGGAAATCATTTTTCAAGAAAATGGTTAGGTTTCCTATATTTGGTGATATCTTATCGAAAAGGTTTTATGGTATTTGGACCTCATTTGAAAAATGATTTCAACCTCATGGCTTTGTCTCATGTTAAAAAAAATAAATATAATTTCTAAATTATTTTTTATTGTTATTTTTTATTTTTCTTTTTCTTCTCCACCACTGCGATCGGCTGTGGTGGCCATGGGCGAGATTGAGCTTGCCAGTCCATGTTGTGGCGGTTGCCGGCCCGAGAGAGATGGAGAAAGAAAAGAAGAAAAAAATTAAACATTAAAAAACATATAAAAAAATGCATAAAATAAAAAATAAAAAGTTAAAATATTAGAAAATTGAGATGAATAATTTCAGAAAGTGTTTTCACTCTTTAAATTTAGGAATTCACTTTCCTAATTTTATGCATAAATTTTTTGTTGATTGGAAGTGTTTCCATTGACTAAGTGATTTTTAACAACAAACAGTGAAAGTCTAAAAAGCCAATTTGTGGAAAACACTTTCACTGAAACAAGCACCCATGTTTAGATAAATCAATCCAAACGTCTTTCTTTAATCCTGTAACTTTTTCCCTTTTCGTCTTGGAAATGTGTCTCCTCATTGTAATGTGCATCATTTGGCAGAAACTATATCAATGCCGCTCAATTTTCTAACTAGCGTGAAAAACTGCAAAAAAGATTTGAGTGTAATGGTAAAAATATTTTCTTCGCAGAGAAAAAGAAAAGAAAATTCCTTCCCATAAATTGTGCTTCCTAATTACCATGATTCTGGAAATATATCATTTTTTATCAACTGCGGTTTCGACAATTTTTCCTTCATGTACGATATTTTCGATCTTGAGCTCAATCAAGTGACATGATATCATAGTAGTTCATTTTGCATGTGATTCTCGTTTGTCATATTTCAATTTAATAATTCGAGGCCCCCTACTTCATGGTCGTTTGCACATGAGATGGCTTGTTTAACAGGTTTACTAACGATCTTGTATTTTTAGGGTTTAAGGCATAAAAAAGTAACCCATAATTAAAAAATAAATTTTTTAATTTTAAAATCTGTACACATAAAAATAAATAATTATTAGAGGTTTACACATGGTATAATTCTGATAACCTTACAGTTGATGAGAATAAAACCCTTAATCTTTAATGACCCTAATAGATACATATCATGGATTAATCTAATCACTGAGACTGAGAGTAAGGTTGGTCTTAATTATTTTATTATTTCATATATAACTGAATAAATGATACTAGTGTGTATTTGATCATAATGACTCTATATCTGTTGAATTCAAATCCTTTCACTTGCTTCTTTGATTTGCATCGTTATCTTGAAGTATGTACCTATCTTTCAAGAGAAATGAAAGTTTCTTTCGACAAAAAAAAAAAGTCCTTTCACTTTTAACTGTTAAGAATGAATGTTGAATAAAAAATTCAATATGTTTTTCAGGGACTTTTTGAAGAGTTGAGTACTATGTGAAATTTTATGCACATTAGAAAATTGAATAAAAGTTAAAATTAGCAAAATCCGTAGCGAGATTTATTTTCATATAAACAAATATATTTCTAAAAGTCTTGTTACATGACTGGACATACTTTTTTTGAAAATAATTAAATTAACTATTATGATTACATGCATAATCTCTATGATTATTCTTCTCACTAAACCATGGCTCATCCTAATACTTTTCAACTTTTCATAGGTTTAATAAGGGCCTGTTTGGTAACGTTTTGTTAAAAAAAAAGTGATTCTGATTAGAATCAATTTTTTTTATCTATTTCACTTGGATGAGTTTTAGAGAATCAAAATGCATTTGGTAACTACATAAAATTTCTGTCTGGAATAGAAACGTGTTTGGTAACTACCAAAATTTCTATTATGAAATATAATTTCCTTTTCAATTAGTCTTAAATCAAAAAAATTACATAATCACATGTGATGACTTTCTTAGACCTCACATTGCGATCCCCTTGCACCATGACATCTTTTTGGCCAAAATAGGGATGCTTCAGATTTGTTCCTTGGAAAGATAATACTCTAAAATTCTTGTTTTTTCCATGCTTTCTCTTGAGGCTATGCATATGCCAAGGATGAAAGTGGTACTCTAATGATCTTTATTGGTGTTAGAATGAATAAAATATCCATCTCTGTCACATAGATGGCTCAGTTTTACCCTTGGATACCATACATATGTCCTAATGGCAGCATGGTACTCCACAATAAATCAAGCAGGCTAGGAAAAATCGAAAGTCAAAATCACAACCGGATTAGCTGTTGAATGGATATATTTGTCTACTTTGTGAGACTTCTTTTGGAATTTTCGAGATTTTTTTCGGAACAATTTGTTCATGAGGGTAAAATCATCATTTTCAGAGAAATCGGAAGAAAAAAATTGTCAAAATAGGATTGGTCAATTGAATGACTCCTCTCCTAATTTTTGATTTTTGTTTTTGAATTTTTTTCCATTTTTAAAATTTTTTTGAATTTTTCCATTTTTGGATTTTTTAAAATCATTAAAAAAAAAAAAAAAAAAAAA
>JAGVVM010007215.1:0-13035 GCA_019149425.1 Psidium friedrichsthalianum
GCAAAAGATAACAATTTGGGTGGATGGTGGGTACTATGTAGCCAGACACTACGCTTATGTGCCCGACCCAGTTTGGTTTTAGTGTGCCATATATAGATTAGAAATATCGTCTTCCTGCTGCATTGATTAATCTAGTTCTGCACAATCAGCAGCATTTATGGGAAGCTATAGCATACATGGTGACAATGTCTTATGCCTACTCCTGGAAGGACGAGGTGCTGTCTCCATCGAGAACTTGCCTGCTTTCTGTAGAGGCTCACCAAAAGGAATGGGCTCCCCTCATGCTGCTTTTCTGGTGCTTTGTTTTAGGGCTCTGTATTTCTCATCTGTTTGTTTATGCCTATGACTCAGACAGTAAGATCACGTTCTTCTCTGAACCTACTTCTTTTTATCACTTTTGCAGATTTCATTTCAGCCGACTTGTACAATGCTTGGGGGGGACAGAACAAAAGACCGAGACGGGTTTGACAATCTTATCAAGCTATCTACTGCCCGTATTGCTTGAGAGCCGGATTTTGCTATCGATCTTACAGTATGTGGTTCGGATTGAGTTCATTTAACATGTTTATTTAAAGAACTTAGACCTTAGGAGACATCTTATGTAGCAGTGTGACAACCTGATACGTTTTTGGGGCATTCCAAGTCTCATCTCCTTTTCAAATTATCATCACAGAAATTCAGTGCTAATCATATTATGCTATTAGTGTTTCTTATACTATTTCGTATTAATCAATTTGTCATGGTTTGCAGGTACTCGCATCTTAACCCATTAGTGTCCGAAGCTATGTGCCATTTGAATCTATCCATTTAGGTGCAGGTATGGTTACAAATACTCTAGCTATCCACCATTTTAGCAATAGGAAACATCCCGACCTACTTGTGCTACATGTCTGGTTAATCATGCTTCCACATGTACAATGTCTGAATTTATAATTTGAACGATCTTGATAAGGCATTCCCTAACACATTCCACGTATTTTTTTCCCATAACTCTCATCTGATATTTGTTTTTTTCTTTTTCTGAAGCATGTCTACATTCCGTTAAATATTTTTTCAGTGGAGTCGACTACATTGATGCTCCTACACCATATATGATGGGTCTACATTCAGGCGTAGATACATCTGGCCTGATGATGGACGGGGTAAGTTTACACAACTTCTTTCAACCTCTTTTTCTTATGCGATGGTATTTGACTCTGATTTTTTAAGTTTGAAGTACTGATGTGTCCCTAGTTTTCACTCTGATGGTTTCTAGGTGGTTGTGCACAAATGGCTTTAGAATTTTGTGTAAAAAAATCTTATTCTTTTTCTTCTGATAGATATGAAAAAAACAGGATTTTAGCAAGTGGGTTTTATATTCTTACTATGGTTTGGTTGATAAAGAGTAGACTTTAAAGAGATGGAAATGCTGCCTTCGACCCATCCATCGGTGGCGCCAGTTGGTAGGTGGCCTTGGGACTGTGCGTTCACGAGCGCTAGGTCTTGGGTTCAAATACCCCGCTGGAACATCGGTGATGTTAAGTGGAGGGTCGTGGGGCGGTGGGTTGTTTGCACTAGCCCTCCCGAGGACTATCGTGCTTCCCGCTAGTTTGAGCACAAGCTCACCGGTGCCGCATGATGGACAGGGTTATCAAAAAAAACAAATGCTGCCTTTGGATAAGGATCAGAAATGGGGGAGAGAAGATGCAGTTGTATATCTAACTCTAGAAACTTTTTGGTGGTTAGGAATCCTTTAGATGAGATTCTTGTTTTTTAGTGTAAACTTTCTTTTTACTTATCAGGTGAGATTTTTATGTGAGGACATAGCAAATTTATTATATGCTTAAGAGCCAGCACTCCCTGGTGCATTACTGTAATTGGAGGTCTTAATTTTGAATGTACAATTTCTTTTTAATTGGCTATTTTTTCTTGCCACTGTGTTATAGGTAGTTGTTGTGGACCTTGAGTATAATCGCATCACCACATCAGAAGAAATACCTCCCATCCCGGAGCCAGAATTGAGTTTGCTGCGTGATGAAATGACAAAGCTGTTGCATCCAAATGTCGTGGGGTTGATCTCATGACATCAGGTTTAGGGGTATCATGCGAGTACTATCCTAAGCTGGGCAGTAAGCCATGGGGAGAAGATCACGACCTACAATTCAGGTGATATTTCATGGTCACTGTGTAGGCTTTTAAAGTGTGAGTCGCTTTTGGAGCTAAACCGATGTGGTTTATTGTCCTTGTGGAGCTACATTCATATCTTTTTTCCTTGGAGGTGTAATTATTATTCTTGAAGTTCTTGTGGTGATTTTAATTTACATGGATCTGTTTTATTTGAACTACCTATTCTGTCCATGACTTGTTTTGGCTCAAGCAGATATGATTTTGCACCTTGGTTGGTTTCTCATGCTTTCTAGACATTTACTACATATCATCATCATCATCATATTCACAATCCTTCTTCTTGTTCTGAATATATGGTAGCAAAATGGAACTTAAGTGTTTTTTGTTATTTTTCTATCTAAACAGATATATAATACAGATACAGATGGTGAGATTCTATTTTGTGATTTGTTGTACTCGAGGGGATTGAGTTCCAAGATAGACTTGTCTCTACAGTTTTTCCAAGAACCAATGTTATCATTAGCAATTTCAGTAGAGGGTCCATTGGTGTATGTCAACCTTGCTTCATAGGCCTCTTCAGATGTGCTCTGAACTTGCTGCTGTTTATTTTACCCCCCTGAAGTTTGAACAATGTCTTGGACTACTCATTTGAATAACTTTTGTATTTTGAAAATTGTACCTCTCCTTATTGTAAAGCTCTCCTCATTCCTAGGCGGGATTGGCTTAAGATCAAAGCATGTAATCAGTTATAGGGAGGCAAATAAGGGAATTGGAGAGATTTTGTAGATAGAATCTCCTGCTTCTATACCGTGTAATATTTTATGTACCCTGCGACCTTTTACAAAAGTTTTAAAGGAAGGTGTTCTCTCTTATTCAGATACTTATTTTTTTGTCAAACTCTTATTCAGATACTTCAACAGTATCATTTTTGCACTGCTTGCTCAACTGCCAACTTTTTATTTATTGATGCGCTAGTCGTGGGTATAGTGGAATTCGATATGAGAATGCCTGATCTCATACTTCTTGAGTGGTGTGTACAGATTAATTTTCTTGAAGTTTTTTGCATCCTTATTGGGTGGATATCGCAATTTCCTAGTAAGGCACTTATTTACTTTTTGTTAAGATTTTTAACTTGGACCAGGTAGTCGGATCGATTTATGTACTGTTGAACCCCATTTTGGCAGGAAAATACTGCAACTTCTGCCTTCAATGTTGAAGCATTCTGAGAAAGCGTTCTCGTTCTACCAACCAACCATCAGACCCCATGGTAATTCTTCACCAAATATGTCATCATTTGATGTTTCCTCATGTATTAACTGTACAAAATTTTCTGGCCAGTCATTTCTAACTGGGCTGTCAGTTATTTCATGTGCCAGCTATATGGGTACCAAAGATTGGAAATGATACTATGGTTATTGAAGATTGGAAGTGACTAATGCATATTTTCCCTATTCATGTTAGTTTGATTACTTTTCATCTTCAAAGGCCTCCTGAATTCTCACTGTCTGATGTACTCAAATCTTCCTTCAATTTATTCAGATAACACAGTTTTTGAATACTCAAGGCTTCTTGGATTATGTGGAGAGAGGTACCAGTCATGATGAAAATAATGTCAATCTTCTCGACAAGTTACAAGATGCAATTGGGAGGGGCCAAAATCTTATTTCAATCTTTCCTTCATCCTTGATGGAGCCTGAGATTATAACAATATCAGACTCCGATACAGGAACATCAGGTCGAGACAGCCATTCATGCTCAGTGTTCTCTGTCGAGCCTATTATAAAGGCTTTTCCACTGATGCTTCATGCTTATTTGTAAATTCGTGTTTGGAAACTTAAACACAGAAGCTAGTGAAAAAGCTTAACAATGAGTTTTCTGGCGGTCGGTATAAATAAGGGTGGGAGGCGATACAGTCATCCTCCAAAAAAAGAAATTCTCAGAGTTAAAAATGAGAGCTACTAAGACCAGATCAAAGCAATAAGAAATTATAGACCCAAAGTTAACTCGAAGTCTTTAAGTAAATCAAAAGCGGCTCTTAGTGTATTTATCAAGTGAACAGGCATAAGGATCTTAAAATTTGCATCTCTACTTTCAGGATCGGGTGCCAAATACACCTATGATAGGTTTCCTTCAAACATCAGGTCAGAAGAGGAGGAGGAGAAGAGGAAGCAAATTCTTGCTGTTGCAAGTGGAACTTTTGATTACTCTGGAAGGCATAGTCCTAGGTATATCTATGCATGGATGTTGACGTTTATCTGTTTCTGTGTGCAACAAGTTACCTGATTAAATGTTGTGATGTTTTTATGGATTTCTCATGACAGAGTCCCTTTTCTTTACCAGGTCCCCCTCCGTATTGGTGGGTAAGAAGGATTCCAAAGATGATACTCTGAGTCCTATGGAGAGGGCTGTAAGTTCTTTCACCATTTTTAACATCTAACCCCTAATTGGGACCATGGAATCCTCTTTAATTGTTTTTTTTCCCCTTTACTGTTGTTAGGCTGAGAGAGAACGGATGGTACTGGACATAAAGGTTAAGCTTCAGGTAAGATCTTGTTAAATCTCTTGGTCCTGCATAATTAGGGATGTTTTAGCCTATTGAAGTAGTTCTCTTTGTTATAAATCTGTATATTGTAAATTATGTCCTTAAAAATTGGTATGGATGTGAGTTCACATTAATTCTGATTAGGGATAACCCCATCAAGGCTTGGACTGATTACTTTTTTACTCAGTTTAAAGTTAAGGAGATATCTGCGGGATGAGATGTTGGATGTAGTTCTGTAGAATTTTTAATGATGAAAATTTTGCTGACCTTTTGTCTAAAGAATGTCTGTAATACAGTAGAATTTGGGATGGTGCATGTGATCACAACTTCCGCAATATATGACAATTGGGCTTCAACTAAGATCAATTGCTATGTGGTTGCAGTTTTAGTTCCCTTTGAAAGGTTTTGTTAACTTTTCATTTTTCTGCCACTAGGGTTTGTGGTTGCGGCTCCTTAAATTGGGAGCAACTGATGATCCTCTTTCGTCCTTTGAACATGGCACCATTTCTGGTATGCTTCTATGAGATATCAACACTTGCGTTTATCTTCTTCACGCAAATGAATAATCGATGGCCAATGTAATTCGTATCTATGGGCCAAAATTTTCTGCATGCTAACATTGTGTTTATTGGCTTTTGCAGCTTTAATAGAATTTGACGCTGAGGGAATTGGTGGCAGTGGCTTTGTTGAATGCATTAGGGAGCACATCAATTCAGTATGTATCATTAAAAGTTGCAATTTATTGGAAGTTCCCTCCTTGTAGGGTAGTAACTCAAAAACCACACATGATTTCAGGGATGGCATTGTCAATTGACTGATGAACAGTTTATTGCAGTTAAGGAATTGGTAAGTGCATTCAACTTAGAAAAATTACCAGATTAACTGCTAGAATGATTTGCTGAAATTTCTAACACATCAAAGTGAATTATAGTGTATGCTTTTAGCCTTTTAACTTTTCTCCTCCTACATTTAGCATTTAGAGTGATTTTTATATAATTTCAAGCATCTCAAATAGTTTCCAATATAAAAACTTTGACAAAAGTCATAGAATTTTCTCATTAACTTTATGAAATTGAAACATTTCTTTCCTTTTTTTTATTATGAAGAGAAAAGAGGGGGAGGGGGGCGGGGGGATGAAAGTTGAAAAGTTGCAGTGTCTTTTGTTTTAAAAGTTCACTGATGTAGGGTCATATCCATAAGCAGGTGCAAATTTCTTTACTCTATTCACGTAAGTTCCTTCAGGGAGATTGTGGTGAACTTTTTGGTGGGATGGTAACCTCATACTCAATAAAAATGAAAAATGTCCTACAAAATGACTATAGGCATAACGGATTGGCTCCTTTTTCTATGATCTTAAATTTCTTGAAGTTTCTTAAAGAAAACATCTAATGTAACACCTCCTCCTCTCTGCTCTGGAAAATGAAAATCATGCCATATTCCAGTTGAAAACAGCCATTGGTCGTGCAATCTCTCGGAATGATGTTGTGACAATAAGAGATGCCCTGGAAGTTTCTGCTGAAATATATAAGAAAGATGCCAATAATGTTCCAGACTACATCCAGCGTCATATTCTCTCTATATCTATCTGGGAAGAGCTGAGGTATATCTTACTGCCATCCCTCTTTGTTGCTTTTTCTTTGAACAAATGTGTGTATAATCTTTTCTATCTGATTTCATAACATTTTTTAAGCTTCCACTGCTTCACCATTTGGATTAAAATAATGGGATCAGTCATTTACATGCAACTGATGCATGCTGCTTCATATATTCATAGCATTTAATTTCTTGAATGGTAATGTTTGAATTATTCTCTTTTAGATTTTGGGAAGGATACTTTGACTACCTAATGGACCGATCGTCAAGCAGGTAAGGATGACTATGCTGCACGTTCCATTCGTCATGCATAGAGCTTTATGATATGATTTTTAGTCACCCTGGGTGTCATTTGTTGGGGTAGCTGATACAGTTCTTTGCAATGAAGTAACTGTAGTTTGTTAAATAGAAGCATAAATAGAAGATACTTAAGAGAGGTGCGAAGATCATATGACCACGGCTTAGACATGAGAAAAGAGTAACTTGGACTCTTTCTTGAGCCAGCTTTTGGATGCTTGGAAATTGATGTTTTTAGTCCTTTTCAAACTAATGTAAAGATCTACATCCCCCCAAAAGGACTTTCTTCTAGTATGGGACCAAAATTACTGTGGAAATAAATATCTCGGTTTCTTTTCCTGGATTTATTACTATGTCAATTTATTATAAGGAATGGCGATAATGCAGTCTAATATTTGTGGCATTATCGAGTTTCGGTGGCATGATATATTTACTTGAACGGAGGCTTATTAGTGGTTGGTGCTTTTGTATTAGTTCTGTCAACTATGCAACTCAAGTGTCCAGTCAGCTAATAGTGGTTGCGTCACACATGGTAACATCCCTCCCTAATGTTCCATCAATTGCCTTTTTTAGCTCAATCAACTTCGTCTTGTTCTTTTCCATCTTTTTACTAGTGCCTTTGCTTTTGCCATTGTCAAGGCTGGGCTGGGACTTCCTGATGCTGATGCTTGGTACATGATTGAAACAATAGCAGAAAAACAAAAAGTTGGATTCAAGCAGTTTGTAAGTTAGATTTTCCTTTCTTGGTTACTTTACGGTGCTTGAGACCTCATGTCTGTTTGATCTTCTACGATTGGTTTCAAGAAGGTCGAGAAGTTTTGCAGCTTCATAATGGTTTTTTTTTTTTGTCCTGGTTTATCTAGATATTTCCTTTTAATTTTGGTTCCTTTACATTTTGGATTTACCCTATCATACCACCTAAATTTTGACATGAACTCGTCTCTTGGACTTGTACTTCCTTAAGTTGCTGCCTGTTAATTGTCCATCATCTGTTTCAAGTATGCCTATTGATGATTTTTAAGCTGCCAGAATACCTTTGTCTTTGGAATAAGTACTGCTTTGACTCTGTCAAAATCAAAGCTCAGAAATCATATTGTTATGTCTACAATTTGTTGAATCAAATCATGGGACTTTTAACATCATTATCTGATCATAAACAATAAAAGGCTCAGGTCTAAGAGGAAATGACAGAAGGTTTTCTTTTAGGAAATTATGCTCCTTCTTAAGTTATCTTATGTGATGTAGTTGAATGCATTTCAATTATTCATAGGCAATTGCAACTCTTTTGCATTACGTGTGCTGTGTCAATTTGATCTCTGATTTATCCCATTTCAGGATCTTGTTTCTCGAATCTGCAGTAGGGAGGAAGCTTTTTACATGCTGCTAAATTTTTGAGATTGTTAATATGATGTGGAGCATAATGCGCTACATCTTAACTCATTCACATTGAAGAAAGATTACATAGGCGCTTCTGTGTCTTGAACATTTAGGGAGATGAGGGAGGGAGGGAGCATGATCGGCTAAATCTTAACTCATTCACATTGAAGAAAGATTACATAGGTGCTTCTATGTCCTGATGTAAAGAGAGACAATACCTAAAGCCCAAATCCATAGAGAGAGGGAGGGGCTACATCTTAATTCATTCACATTGAAGAAAGATTACATAGGCGCTTCTATTCTTGAACATAATTGAGACAAGACCTAAAGCCCAAATCCATGGAGGGAGGGAGGATGATGGGCTACATCTTAACTCATTCACATTGAAGAAAGATTACATAGGTGCTTCTATGTCTTGAACATAAAGAGAGACAAGACCCAAAGACCAAATCATTTGGTCTTTGGGTCTTGTCTCTCTTTATGTTCAAGACATAGAAGCACCTATGTAATCTTTCTTCAATGTGAATGAGTTAAGATGTAGCCCATCATCCTCCCTCCCTCCATGGATTGGGCTTTAGGTCTTGTCTCAATTATGTTCAAGAATAGAAGCGCCTATGTAATCTTTCTTCAATGTGAATGAATTAAGATGTAGCCCCTCCCTCTCTCTATGGATTTGGGCTTTAGGTATTGTCTCTCTTTACATCAGGACATAGAAGCACCTATGTAATCTTTCTTCAATGTGAATGAGTTAAGATTTAGCCGATCATGCTCCCTCCCTCCCTCATCTCCCTAAATGTTCAAGACACAGAAGCGCCTATGTAATCTTTCTTCAATGTGAATGAGTTAAGATGTAGCGCATTATGCTCCACATCATATTAACAATCTCAAAAATTAGCAGCATGTAAAAAGCTTCCTCCCTACTGCAGATTCGAGAAACAAGATCCTGAAATGGGATAAATCAGAGATCAAATTGACACAGCACACGTAATGCAAAAGAGTTGCAATTGCCTATGAATAATTGAAATGCATTCAACTACATCACATAAGATAACTTAAGAAGGAGCATAATTTCCTAAAAGAAAACCTTCTGTCATTTCCTCTTAGACCTGAGCCTTTTATTGTTTATGATCAGATAATGATGTTAAAAGTCCCATGATTTGATTCAACAAATTGTAGACATAACAATATGATTTCTGAGCTTTGATTTTGACAGAGTCAAAGCAGTACTTATTCCAAAGACAAAGGTATTCTGGCAGCTTAAAAATCATCAATAGGCATACTTGAAACAGATGATGGACAATTAACAGGCAGCAACTTAAGGAAGTACAAGTCCAAGAGACGAGTTCATGTCAAAATTTAGGTGGTATGATAGGGTAAATCCAAAATGTAAAGGAACCAAAATTAAAAGGAAATATCTAGATAAACCAGGACAAAAAAAAAAAACCATTATGAAGCTGCAAAACTTCTCGACCTTCTTGAAACCAATCGTAGAAGATCAAACAGACATGAGGTCTCAAGCACCGTAAAGTAACCAAGAAAGGAAAATCTAACTTACAAACTGCTTGAATCCAACTTTTGTTTTTCTGCTATTGTTTCAATCATGTACCAAGCATCAGCATCAGGAAGTCCCAGCCCAGCCTTGACAATGGCAAAAGCAAAGGCACTAGTAAAAAGATGGAAAAGAACAAGACGAAGTTGATTGAGCTAAAAAAGGCAATTGATGGAACATTAGGGAGGGATGTTACCATGTGTGACGCAACCACTATTAGCTGACTGGACACTTGAGTTGCATAGTTGACAGAACTAATACAAAAGCACCAACCACTAATAAGCCTCCGTTCAAGTAAATATATCATGCCACCGAAACTCGATAATGCCACAAATATTAGACTGCATTATCGCCATTCCTTATAATAAATTGACATAGTAATAAATCCAGGAAAAGAAACCGAGATATTTATTTCCACAGTAATTTTGGTCCCATACTAGAAGAAAGTCCTTTTGGGGGGATGTAGATCTTTACATTAGTTTGAAAAGGACTAAAAACATCAAATTTCCAAGCATCCAAAAGCTGGCTCAAGAAAGAGTCCAAGTTACTCTTTTCTCATGTCTAAGCCGTGGTCATATGATCTTCGCACCTCTCTTAAGTATCTTCTATTTATGCTTCTATTTAACAAACTACAGTTACTTCATTGCAAAGAACTGTATCAGCTACCCCAACAAATGACACCCAGGGTGACTAAAAATCATATCATAAAGCTCTATGCATGACGAATGGAACGTGCAGCATAGTCATCCTTACCTGCTTGACGATCGGTCCATTAGGTAGTCAAAGTATCCTTCCCAAAATCTAAAAGAGAATAATTCAAACATTACCATTCAAGAAATTAAATGCTATGAATATATGAAGCAGCATGCATCAGTTGCATGTAAATGACTGATCCCATTATTTAATCCAAATGGTGAAGCAGTGGAAGCTTAAAAAATGTTATGAAATCAGATAGAAAAGATTATACACACATTTGTTCAAAGAAAAAGCAACAAAGAGGGATGGCAGTAAGATATACCTCAGCTCTTCCCAGATAGATATAGAGAGAATATGACGCTGGATGTAGTCTGGAACATTATTGGCATCTTTCTTATATATTTCAGCAGAAACTTCCAGGGCATCTCTTATTGTCACAACATCATTCCGAGAGATTGCACGACCAATGGCTGTTTTCAACTGGAATATGGCATGATTTTCATTTTCCAGAGCAGAGAGGAGGAGGTGTTACATTAGATGTTTTCTTTAAGAAACTTCAAGAAATTTAAGATCATAGAAAAAAGGAGCCAATCCGTTATGCCTATAGTCATTTTGTAGGACATTTTTCATTTTTATTGAGTATGAGGTTACCATCCCACCAAAAAGTTCACCACAATCTCCCTGAAGGAACTTACGTGAATAGAGTAAAGAAATTTGCACCTGCTTATGGATATGACCCTACATCAGTGAACTTTTAAAACAAAAGACACTGCAACTTTTCAACTTTCATCCCCCCGCCCCCTCCCCCTCTTTTCTCTTCATAATAAAAAAAAAGGAAAGAAATGTTTCAATTTCATAAAGTTAATGAGAAAATTCTATGACTTTTGTCAAAGTTTTTATATTGGAAACTATTTGAGATGCTTGAAATTATATAAAAATCACTCTAAATGCTAAATGTAGGAGGAGAAAAGTTAAAAGGCTAAAAGCATACACTATAATTCACTTTGATGTGTTAGAAATTTCAGCAAATCATTCTAGCAGTTAATCTGGTAATTTTTCTAAGTTGAATGCACTTACCAATTCCTTAACTGCAATAAACTGTTCATCAGTCAATTGACAATGCCATCCCTGAAATCATGTGTGGTTTTTGAGTTACTACCCTACAAGGAGGGAACTTCCAATAAATTGCAACTTTTAATGATACATACTGAATTGATGTGCTCCCTAATGCATTCAACAAAGCCACTGCCACCAATTCCCTCAGCGTCAAATTCTATTAAAGCTGCAAAAGCCAATAAACACAATGTTAGCATGCAGAAAATTTTGGCCCATAGATACGAATTACATTGGCCATCGATTATTCATTTGCGTGAAGAAGATAAACGCAAGTGTTGATATCTCATAGAAGCATACCAGAAATGGTGCCATGTTCAAAGGACGAAAGAGGATCATCAGTTGCTCCCAATTTAAGGAGCCGCAACCACAAACCCTAGTGGCAGAAAAATGAAAAGTTAACAAAACCTTTCAAAGGGAACTAAAACTGCAACCACATAGCAATTGATCTTAGTTGAAGCCCAAATTGTCATATATTGCGGAAGTTGTGATCACATGCACCATCCCAAATTCTACTGTATTACAGACATTCTTTAGACAAAAGGTCAGCAAAATTTTCATCATTAAAAATTCTACAGAACTACATCCAACATCTCATCCCGCAGATATCTCCTTAACTTTAAACTGAGTAAAAAAGTAATCAGTCCAAGCCTTGATGGGGTTATCCCTAATCAGAATTAATGTGAACTCACATCCATACCAATTTTTAAGGACATAATTTACAATATACAGATTTATAACAAAGAGAACTACTTCAATAGGCTAAAACATCCCTAATTATGCAGGACCAAGAGATTTAACAAGATCTTACCTGAAGCTTAACCTTTATGTCCAGTACCATCCGTTCTCTCTCAGCCTAACAACAGTAAAGGGGAAAAAAAAACAATTAAAGAGGATTCCATGGTCCCAATTAGGGGTTAGATGTTAAAAATGGTGAAAGAACTTACAGCCCTCTCCATAGGACTCAGAGTATCATCTTTGGAATCCTTCTTACCCACCAATACGGAGGGGGACCTGGTAAAGAAAGGGGACTCTGTCATGAGAAATCCATAAAAACATCACAACATTTAATCAGGTAACTTGTTGCACACAGAAACAGATAAACGTCAACATCCATGCATAGATATACCTAGGACTATGCCTTCCAGAGTAATCAAAAGTTCCACTTGCAACAGCAAGAATTTGCTTCCTCTCTCCTCCTCCTCTTCTGACCTGATGTTTGAAGGAAACCTATCATAGGTGTATTTGGCACCCGATCCTGAAAAGTAGAGATGCAAATTTTAAGATCCTTATGCCTGTTCACTTGATAAATACACTAAGAGCCGCTTTTGATTTACTTAAAGACTTCGAGTTAACTTTGGGTCTATAATTTCTTATTGCTTTGATCTGGTCTTAGTAGCTCTCATTTTTAACTCTGAGAATTTCTTTTTTTGGAGGATGACTGTATCGCCTCCCACCCTTATTTATACCGACCGCCAGAAAACTCATTGTTAAGCTTTTTCACTAGCTTCTGTGTTTAAGTTCCAAACACGAATTTACAAATAAGCAGAAGCATCAGTGGAAAAGCCTTTATAATAGGCTCGACAGAGAACACTGAGCATGAATGGCTGTCTCGACCTGATGTTCCTGTATCGGAGTCTGATATTGTTATAATCTCAGGCTCCATCAAGGATGAAGGAAAGATTGAAATAAGATTTTGGCCCCTCCCAATTGCATCTTGTAACTTGTCGAGAAGATTGACATTATTTCATCATGACTGGTA
>JAGVVM010007216.1:0-15148 GCA_019149425.1 Psidium friedrichsthalianum
TTAGGTAAGAATAACAGATTGCTCTTGTCATGCCTCTTTTAAGCCATCATTGCTTCTGTACAAATGCTCTCGTGCAAATCCCTAGCTAATTCTTCACATTTATATTGATAATTGTTTTTGTGTTCGATCGTAATTACATGTATCCTGGGAAATATTGGAAATCACCCACCTCCTAGGAAGAATCGGCATTAAAATAGCACAATTACTAACTTAAGGGTGCTTGTACAGGTGACAAAACATAAGAACACCAGAGATGCATAACTTGTTTTCAATGTTCACTAAACGATAGATAGACCTCAGAAGCTCCTAAAAGGTTTGTCCAAAAGGTCAAATCGTGAGGAGGGTCTTACATCTCAAACCTCTAAATCACAACTCGTCCGACCGATTAAAATGCCAATCCTCTGCATTTTGTGCAAGATCCCACTTGATTAGTTCCTCTGTTGGTTTTGGAAAACTAGTTAGTGAATCAATTTCAGTTTGATTTATGTATTCCTAGCATTGTCCCGATTTCCTCTTAGATGCCCTGTCTTAGGGTTGACTAAATGAAGATCGGATGCTATCTGACATGGATTTTCCTCTGTAAACATGACCTTCTGAATTCAAAATGCTTCACCATCAGACCAGAGAAAAGGGAGCCTGAGATGTAGAAAGCAGACGAAGATGCATCCAAAGGAATACCACTCGGCAGAGTTTCATTGGCATGCTTGATGAGAATAAAGAGTGTCTAAAATGCAAAGAGGGACATTACAAATCTATGGTCTCACCTATTTTAACTAATGTATCTTCAGAACAAGTTAAATTAATTGGATACACTTTATCTGCCTAGAAACATAGGATGTCTGGCACGTAGGATGACGGCGTCCATATAAACAATTTCCAGCCAAAATTATGCAATGGACTCAATTGTTACAAATGCAATATGTTTATGACTAAATTGACATAATTAAAATGTTTAGGATTGAATTGACGAAAATACAATATGCTTAGGACTTTTTTTAACACTTTTCCTGCGAAATATTTAGGGACCATATGAATTGGACATAGGATGCATTTTATTTAGCTTTCCCAAGAGGTTTTGGGCTCCAAAACCCCTTGAGAAATGTTGGGTGTTTGGTAAGCCTTTGCAAGGAGCATTGGGACAAATGCTAGCTTTGAAAAGGTTGAAAGCTCAATGTCGGTGGCCTTTCAATATTTTTGGGATGCTGAAGGCCTCACTAACCAAAAAAAAAAAAAAACAAAGAAATCAATTGCCTATTTTGCATTCAAATCTTTATTAAAAAATTCAATTTTACCCCTCTTAGAAAGTGCAACCCTAGATCTCTATTCATTTTTTTTCTTAAGCGAGGTGAGTGAGGGGTCACAATGGAAAATTTGGCCAGCGAGGGCCACTTGGGGTCACGCAACCCCGGCGAGGGCCGCGTTGGGTAAATTGTGAATACACTAGATTGCAAACTTGTGATAACGTGGGACTTCTGATGCAGCTGTAGATTGCTAATTTGCCATAATGTGGCGTAATCAAGAATACACTAGAAGTGGAATCTACTTCATAATTAAAATAATAGTAACATAATTAGAAGTATTCTTAAAATGCTGTAAAAATGTAGAATCGTTGGATTTTGATGAGGAATTGAACCTGTTTTTTATGCTCTCTTTCCCACTGTTTAAGATAGTGTTTCTTCAAACTTCAGTTCATAATATGTTAGACTGCCCCCAATTGTAACATAGCTTTGCCAAATAATAAATCTTAATCATGTATCTGAATGCTATTAAAAATGTGATATTTATGAAGGAGAGACCAATCTAATGGTACCTCAATTGCACCTTTTTAAGTTCAAGCTCTCAAGTACAATTATATTTTCAAGATTCATGATATAGTGGGACAACAGTTTAGACTTTGCACCTAAAAAACAGTAACATCTAAGGCTCCATTTATTTCACTGGAAACAACTTAAAAAAAAATCAGATTTTTTCCCGTTTGGATCATAGAAAATAATTTAGGTAAGAAAAATATTTGCCATCAATGGAAAAACACATTCAAAAGTGGAGAATGATTTCTTCTTCATATAGAGGAAATAATTTTCTCTCTTCTTTCCTTCCTACCTCTTTCACCTTCCTTTTCTTTAAATGATTTTTTCTTATATTTGTACTTTCTCTTTTGGTTTTACCTTTGTTTTTGGATAATTTTCTATTTTATTTTATTTTATTTCTTCTTGTCGCCGACCACAAGTGAGGTTGAGCTTGCCTGTGGCTGGTTAGCTCGAGCCTTGTCTGCCTTGCTATTTGGAGAGTTCGAGCCTCGCCGGCCTTGGGTGAGCAGCTCGTCCCTCTCTTGTGATTGGTCGTCATGGCTGTGACTGAGGACAAAGGAAAAACACAAAATAAAAATAGAAAAGAAAATAATTAAAAAGAAGATGAATGTGAAGGAGTGTATGGAGGAAAGATGAAGGAAATGATTCACTCTTTAACCATTAAAGAACTTTTTTCTTGAAAGTTGTTTTCAATAGAACAAATGCTGCAATTTTACTCGATGCTTACTTTTCGAGACCACATCACTAAGTAATTCTCATGTTCCGCCATGGATGACCTATATTGCTTACACTAAGAAGGTCGATTTAGTTTGGCGAGCAGAATACCGATTTCAAATGTCTATATATTTCTCTACCTAAAAGCCTAAACTTTTGGATAGGTTTTCTAATACAATATTAGAGGTAGTGCTATCACTTTCGTGTATGCACATCCACCTCCATCAGTAAAATTTCATGTGCTGCTTCATGAAAGCCGTTGAATGTTCGTATTTGCAAGAGAAAAGTGCCAATGCACAAATGCATGGGCTTTTTTTTAAAAAAAAAAAAAAGGGTAAACTTTTTTTTACAAATTTAATTTTTTTTTAATTTATTTACTGGTTTAGGGTCTGTGCGCCTCTTATGGAGCCGCGCATCTTGTGCGCCTCGTGGGGCTGTAAAAAAACAGCCGCGCACATATATATTTTACCTTTTTTTTCTTCTCATGCCGCACATCTTATTATGTTTTTTAATTTATTTACTGATTTAGGAAACGATCCACGTCTTGTGCGCCTCGTGCGTCTATAATTTTTTTTAGTTTCTTTTTTTATACCGCACATCTTATTATGTTTTTTTCTTACTTTTTTCTTTTTATATTTATAATAACGCTTATATTTATACAACTTTATAAAGCAGATCTTGTATTGATTCTTCCTACTAAATTAGATTGATGGGATGTGCGGTATAAAAAAAAAAAGAAAGCGAAGTGGATCGTTTCCTAAACCAGTAAAAAAATTAAAAAAAAAAAACCTAAATTTGTATAAAAAAAAATTACCCTATTTTTTAAAAAAGCCCCGGATTCATGGTCGCAGAGCTTTACAATTTCCCGAGGCTTCTGAAAATTTACCAACAGTAGAATTCCCGAGACGTTCCGCTTTTCCACTGTGGTTGATAGGAATAGAAGAGTAAGGAACGGACAAGGACCATGATCCCAGGATAAATATCATCTGCAGGTCAGGCCATGCCTTTGTTCCCTGTAGCAAAAACGACAAAGAAAGAGGCAAAACGGAAATAATAGTGCTAACATTCTTGGCATGAGAAGATATCTGTCTGTATTTTTTGCCACCAACGACAGAACAAATCCCATCAATCTAGTTTAGTAGGAAGAATCAATACAAGATCTGCTTTTGAATGCCTTCTAGGTTTTCTAGATTTAACCATGCTGATGATAATGATATGCACTACATGACATGTAGAGGCAAAACATTACTTGCTTCAAGAGACAAAACAATTCTTTAACTTTCTTTTACGTAGTTAATAGTTATGTTGCTGTATAGATTCTAAACAAAATAGATTTTATATGCTGCATAGGTTAAGCGCGGACACGTATGCGCAATTATAGCTTGACTTGCATGATTAGGTAAGGATAAACCCTCCATTTATTTGTGCAAGCAAATCTTGTTGTAGATTTAGCTGTAAGCTTCAAAGTAGCTACTTTTGTTCCCCTTTGCAGGAAAAGTTGGAATAAAAAAGACCTATACTCTTCATGGTAGAGTGCCTCCATAGAGGTCCTCTCAATCCTGGAGAAAAAAATTGACTAACTTGAAGTCCATACCCATCCGTTTTTTTAGGAGGTTCATCCCATATTAACATACCAGAGTTCAAAGGATACGGTTGCACAGTAGGGAAGCTGCAATGACAGATTCATCTTTCGACAATAGTTAATTAGGGACAATGCCATAAATAGTCTCTGAACTTTCGCCCAATACACAATGTAATTCTTGAATTTTTAATTTTTTTTTTCAATATGGTCCCTCAATGTGGTCCTTGAACTTTTAATTTATTTATTGCAGTCTATGGACTTTTAGTACATGCTCAGTATAGTTATTGAACTATTTGCTAGTGTTCAATATTGTCCTCCCGTTAATTTAAATTTAGGGGACAACCTTGAATATTTTCACATAATTCAAGGACTAAACTTAACATGTACAAAAAATTTAGGGATCAATCAAAAGTCAATGAACGACACTTCAAATTGAGCTAAAGTTTAGGTGCTATATTGAATAAATTAAAAATTCAGAGACTACATTGCATATTAAGCAAAAGTGTTGAAACTATTTATGTCATTTTTTCCTTAATTATAGTTCAAACCGAAGATTTCATGCTTGATCATTGGTTTCCACACTTTTCGAAAACAAGAAAAGGCACGAAAATGCAATCCCCAAAGGGTATGCTTGTAATATCACATGGCCGTCCCCATTAGCTACAGCACTTTAGGACTCTCCTATAAGAGGGACATAAAGAGGGGCACCATGATTCCATGTCGATCCAAAATACCACAAAGCAAAGGAGAATTTTCATCATTCTCCTCCACAAACTCAGCTTTCCCTTTAGCTTTTGCACCGAATAACGAAACAATCCAAGCAGAAGATGGATCAAAATGACCCCTTGATGAAAGTCCAGAACGTTCACAAGATCAACAACCAGAACAACCACTTCCTCAAGATAGCTTTAAAACTTGTCCTCTTAATCTCTCTACTGTCTTTTGTCGTGTGTTATTCCTCGGGATACACTCTCCTCCGTCACTCCTTGAACATCTGCTCCTCCACGGTGCTCTTTCCGATCTTCACCCGCACCCTCTCTAGAAAGTTCATGTTCCTTGTTTGCAATGGGATCTTAGCTTTTCTTGTCAAGAGCTCCTCCATTTCTTGCAGCTCTTCACCATCTGGGTCTGACCCTGGTGGCGATGATGAATTGTCCAAGAAACGAGACGGGTCGGCCGTCGATGACTTACCTGAGGATGAGATCAAAGTTTCAGCTTCTGAATCATCTGAAGATGAAGTTTCAACTGCTGAAAATGCCGCTACTATTCGGGATAACGAAGACGGGGAAAACAATCTGGTTCTTGCAGCTGAAGAAGAAGAAGAAGAGGAGGAGGAGGAAAACTTCGAGTTCAAGGAAAAGATGAAGAGAAAGAAGATGAAGGTGAGCAACAAGAAGAGCAAACGTTACTAGAAACTGAATTTGCTAATACAGGAGCAGAAGAAGAAAATGAAACTTGGGTCGTGGAAGAAGATGACAGACTCAGCAAACAGGAAGAGGAAGAAGAGCTAGAAGAATGTGGCTACACGAGGAAAAAAAACAGAGTCACCAGCATGTGGCTTCACGAGGAAGAAAACAGAGTCACCAGCAGTTGCTCCAGGGAATGAAGAAATGATGAGTACAGAGGAGTTGAACAAAAAGTTCGAGGAATTCATTAGGAAGATGAAAGAGGAGATCAGGATTGAAGCAAAAGGTCAGCTGATTGCAGTGTGATTTTAAGACAATTATATACACGATGAGCGAACTAAAAGCAAATTCCATCAAGGGTTTGTCTCTTTTGGGGTGGATGACGATCAAGCTCTCATGTTTATGTCTCTTTTAGCACTGCTAGTCCTGTCCTAGATCTAATAGCAGTTATAGTTGAATAAACAAAATGTCTAGCCTCTCTTTCTTTACCACCCTCAAGTTTTATCACTGTGTCTAGCTCTTAATGTTTCATGGGAGTCAGTATATGGAACGATAAATTTCTATGGATCTTCATGTCCTCTTCACAGTTCTTCAACAAGAGTAGATTCCAAGCAAAAGGAAAGAAGATCATGTCGGAATCTATAGAAGGAAAGTTGTGTTTTTGACATCATTTGTATTCATAAACTTTCAAACATCACGGTCTAATGAGCGCCCCAGAAAAAGAGTATCAAACCCGTAATCCTGGAGGTAGTTCTCAAATTATTCGTCGTTTTATACTTTTATTTGATGATGAGTATAAACCACGTCTCAATATCGTTTTGTTTTTGCGTGAGACTCGGGGTTTCACGGTGTGGTTGGACGAACGTGGAAATAGCGCGATCTTCGGTCGACTTTGGGGCTGGAGTTATGTAGAAAATGCTAGAGAGAGATAGTGGGGGGACAGAGGCTCCCATTGTTGTTGGACAAAGTAATTATTACTCTGATAGAACTAGAAAGTCCCATGCTCTTTCAACAGTGATGAAAACTGAAACTCACGAGTGATGTGATCATGTGATGTAATGCCTGTCGACTGCAGAAAATGAGAAACTTCCGTTCCTTCAGCATCAGAAACGCTGGAAGTACTAAATTGTCAAACAGCAAGACATGATGACATTAAAGAACAAGATGATGATGGCTGATGACAGAGGATTAACGAAAAACGCCAGCGATATTACGACTTTCTGCTAGAAGTCGTTTGCAAGTTTATGTAGCATAATCTCATCTTGTCAGAGTTTCAAACAAGTCATCTTGGGTTGAATCGAACTAGTATTCTTTGAAATAAAATTAGAACCTATATGATTTTGTTAGTTCTAAAACAGATATCCCTTAAGTGTGTGTCTAAGTGTTTAGATTTGGTTATGAGATCATTAACCAAATCGACACTTTGGTGAAGTCATCTCTCACGTGACAACTCGACTCTCCGGACTGGCACCTCTCTTCTAATTCTGTGTGTGGGGACAGGAGGATTTGCAGTTTTTGATAGGTTTAGCTAGAAAACAAAGTTAGTCATTGCTCGGACTTAGTTATATGATTTCACATCATTGAAAAACTTAGACAAAAGTTGGTTGACAAGGGACTGTATCATGAAGGCCAATGCTACCTATGAGCCTGTATGTCTTTTGCGTTGTTAATCCAAAGTTTAACATGCCAACTTTGTACGACTCTTCAACTAATCAATTTTCTTCCCATCATATGCATATGAAAATGGCGTTAGAGGCACACCAGAAGATGTGTGCGGTGGTGGAAAGGTGATTGACCCTTTCTTTATTAACACGCCTTATGTTTGAGTAAGACCCACCAAAGATATGTAGTGATCATACACAGGAGCGAGACAAATTTCATGATCAAATTCACTGGCTAGGAGAAGCAAACGTGACTATGAAATTCGTACTTAGACCTCAATTGGAAGGATTTCAAAAAAGTCATAAATCTTTTTTGTGCCACTTCAGTCCTAAACATTTTATATTGTATCAATTGAATCTATTCGGCTAATTTTGGTGTAAATTACTGACATGGTGCAGCTAGTGCTGATGTGTATAATTTTTACTAATATTTTAATATTTTTCAATGTTTTTTATTTATGTTTCTTTCACTACCGACTGGAGGAAGAAGGAGGAAAGAAAAAAGAATGAGAAAGAAAATGAAAAATAAAAGAAAAGAAAATAATACAAATAAGTTAAAATTTTTGCAAAAAAAATTAAAGCATTATTAAAATTATCGACGTCAATAATTTTTAGTCACAATGATGGATGGAAATTGGCAAAAAGGTAAAAGTATTCATTTGACAATTTTTTTTTTAAAATTAAATAGATATAATTGCAATAAATTGATGATTTTTTAGTAAGTTTTCCCATCACAATTATAACATGATATTTAGACGGAGACAAGATGGCCTCGATTAGACTCAGCAGAACGTACCAAAACCGACTCTTGGACAATCTTTCACAAGTGTTGGAAATTTCCTTGGCTTTTGCCACCTCACCTCAAGTGCTCTCCAGCGGTGGAGCTCCAAATGTTGGTACTTTGAAATGATTGCATACCAATTATTGGGTGCATCAATCAAATTCAAGTAGATATGCAAAGAGGAGAAAGTAGAACACTGTTGAGTTGAGACCCTCTTTGGTTTCATCATCAATTTCTTATGGTCTGCACGATCTTCCCATAGAATGTCAAGCTGAGTATTGGACCCACACTCAGGAACCCAATAACGTACGTGGGGTTTGTCCTTAAAAGCACATGAAGCTTGATGATCAATATGATGTAAAATCAACGTAAGATTTTATTAACCCATTCCATGCCATAGAAAGTACTACATACGCTTGAGATCAATATGATGTACGATTTTTTATTATTCCATGCCATAGAAACTATACAAGAGATCATACGATTTCGATGTCTATTTTTTGAGTCGGTAACAAAGACATAAAGTTTTATCCAATACTCAATAACTGGCAAGCTCGGTACCCTTTTTTACTAAAGCACGAACTCTCATGGCAACGCTTCGCTTGAAGAGAGAGTACTCCATGAGCATCAGCAGCAAATTGAAAGAAGGAAAAAAAAAAAAAATAAAAGAAGGTTTCAGGAAATTTCACAGCATAACAGTACTGGGCAAGCCTCCAAATTGCCAAGATCTTGGGGTCAATGAAAGGACGTTGAAGCTCAAAACTCAAGGTGAAGGTGATATTCCTCTGTCCTAGTATGTGCTCTGAAAGGGACGTGCTTGGCTTCGCACATGGGGTCTCCATGTGATCGAACTCAAAGATTTGTAGTATTGAGCTGGAATCATGTCCAAACGGAGGGAAGATTTAGGTTGGCCATTCCCGGCACAACAGGGCCATTTGAACATGCAACAAAAAAACAGAGTGGTCTAGAAACATCCAAAAGTGAAGGAGAACTTAATAATAATGCTCAAGTGTTTTCGCTATCTGTCCAAAAGGTCATATTTTTCCCATGTTGTGTTACCGTCAATGAATAGCGAAAGCAGAAAATTGACTCGACAGAAAAAGGAAACCACTAACGTAATAGCTCTCTTGTTGATAACACCGCCGTTACATCAAGGTGATGCCCCTACTACTAAAACGCCACTCAATCACCATACAACTAACATTTCATCTTTCATCTATTCATCAATAAGTTTGATTTCGACCTCAGAACAACAACCAACCAACTATTTCTCCAGCTAATGGCAAGATCTACCCCCAAAACGGAAAGGACCTTTCCCAACGGAAATAAGGAAAATCATGATCGAGATGGCAGACTCTTATCTTAATAAAGCTTGTCCCGACTAAGCGACACATTTGAATCAATGTAACCATGGGAAAACTTTCTTTCCTTCGCTTCATGCCTCGATTGACTACGCAAGGAAGGGGACGAATCGATGGAAAAATCTAATTTAGGAAAGGTTTGCTTAGGATGTTTTCCAAGGCAGTTTTTTGTACTTGCATCGAGGGTCGTTGCGCTGCTAAAACTCCATGCATGGCGGAGGCGTATTGCGGTGGTAGATGATGGTTTCGACGACTGTCAGTCCTACTGGAATGTAGTATGGTAGCCCGATAAGCAGATGACGACAATAGTAGTGGGGATGGTGGTTGGTAGGCAGTAATTGGCAGTTAGAAACGATTACTGAAAGGTTTTAGAGAAATTGATTTTCTGGCGATAGCCATGGCTACGATGGTTATACTACGGGCATTTCTAAGAGGAGGTGCCAATGACATTTGGGCAATGGTGATGGTTGGTGCTTATGCTACAAAATATGGTAATTTTGTGACCAATAATGTTAAGAATGGAAATCTTTATAGTTATGCATTGCTTATGGAAATAGTGTAATTCATATTAACACCGTTCTTTAAGTAAACAAATGTTAATTATGATGGTTTTGTAGCAAAATAGAATAAGGTCAACAACTATAAATTGACAAGAAAATCTAAATTTATAGATAACGTACTTTTAATGATAAAATCATCGATCAAATCACAAAATTAAAAATATTGAGTTGGTCATATAGTTTTGTATCAACTTTGGTTCATGTGTTGGAGAGAATGGGCTCTGAGTCTGCCATGGGATAAACCACTGTCTTCCCGGCCTCTCGACTAATTATCCATAACACCAACTAAAGGATCAACGAAAGCCAATAACTTCACTCGGCATATAGAAGAAGTCAAACATTACTAGAGGGATGATTTTGAATTTCTCAGATCTAATCATGTTCCAATTATTACAAATAGAAAAAAATCACCACGATATATCTATAAATGGCGATTTCTTTTTTGTCAATTAATAGTTGTTGACCTTAAGGATAATGCTATTGCTAACAAAACAATCATAATTAAAAGTTGTTTACTTAAAGAACGGTGTTAATATAAATCACACTATTTCCATAAGTGATGCATAACTGTAGTGATTTCCATCTTAACATTATGGTCAAAAAATTACATGTTTTGTAGTATAAGCACCAACCATCACCATTGCCCAAATGTCATTGGCACCTCCTCTTAGAGATGCCCGTAGTATAACCATCGTAGCCATGGCTATCACCAGAAAATCAATTTCTCTAAAACCTTTCGGTAATCGTTTCTAACTGCCAGTTACTGCCTACCAACCACCATCCCCACTACTGTTGTCGTCATCTGCTTATCGGGCTACCATACTACATTCCAGTAGGACTGACGGTCGTCGAAACCATCATCTACCACCGCGATACGCCTCCGCCATGCATGGAGTTTTAGCAGCGCAAGACCCTCGACGCAAGTACAAAAAACTGCCTTGGAAAACATCCTAAGCAAACCTTTCCTAAATTAGACATTTTCATCGATTAGTCCCCTTCCTTGCATAGTCAATCGAGGCATGAAGCGAAGGAAAGAAAGTTTTCCCATGGTTACATTGATTCAAATGTGGTCGGTTAGTCGGGACAAGCTTTATTAAGATAAGAGTCTGCCATCTCGATCATGAATTTCCTTATTTCCGTTGGGGAAAGGTCCTTCCGTTTTGGGGGTAGATCTTGCCATTAGCTGGAGAAATAGTTGGTTGGTTGTCGTTCTGAGGTCGAAATCAAACTTATTGATGAATAGATGAAAGATGAAATGTTAGTTGTATGGTGATTGAGTGGCGTTTTAGTAGTAGGGGCATCACCTTGATGTAACGGCGGTGTTATCAACAAGAGAGCTATTACGTTCGTGGTTTCCTTTTTCTTCGAGTCAATTTTCTGCTTTCGCTATTCATTGACGGTAACACAACATGGGAAAAATATGACCTTTTGGACAGATGGCGAAAACACTTGAGCATTATTATTAAGTTCTCCTTCACTTTTGGATGTTTCCAGACCACTCTGCTTTTTTTGTTGCATGTTCAAATGGCCCTGTTGTGCCGTTTGGACATGATTCAGCTCAATCTAAATCTTCCCGCTCGATCAACATGGACCCCATGTTATAAGCCAAGCACGCCTTTGCATCTTTCATCAATAAGTTTGATTTCGACCTTAGAAATGGACCCCAAGATCTTGGCAATTTGGAGGCTTGCCCAGTACTGTTATGCTGTGAAATTTCCTGAAACCTTCTTGTATTTTTTTTTTATTTTTCCTTCTTTCAATTTGCTGCTGATGCTCATGGAGTAATCTCTCTTTCAAGCGAAGCGTTGCCATGAGAGTTTGTGCTTTAGTAAAAAAGGGTACCGAGCTTGCCAGTTAATTGAGTGCCGGGACAAAATTTTATGTCTTTGTTATCGACTCAAAAAAAATATCAGACATCAAAATCGTCTGATCTCTCGTATAGTTTCTATGGCATGGAATTAATAATAAAAACCGTTCTTACATCATATTGATCATCAAGCAATCATGTGCTTAATAAGGACGTGACCCCCCAGTACAGTTATTGGGTTCCTGAGTGTGGATCCAATGCTCAGCTTGACACTTCCATGGCGGAAGATCGTGTAGGCCATAAGAAATTGATGATGAAACCAAAGAGGGTTCTCAACTCGATAGTGTTCTACTTTCCCTCTTGCATATCTACTTGAATTTGATTGAGGCACCCAATAATTGGTACGAAATCATTTCAAAGTACCAACATTTGGAGCTCACCACTGGAGAGCACTTGAGGTGAGGTGGCAAAAGCCAAGGAAATTTCCAACACTTGTGAAAGATTGTCCAAGAGTCGGTTTTGGTACGTTCCGCTGAGTCTAATCGAGGCCATCTTGTCTCTGTCTAAATATCATGTTTAATTGCGGTGGGAAAATCTTACTAAAAAAGCCATCAATTTATTGCAACTTATATCTATTTAATTTTAAAAAAAAAATTTGTCAAATGAATTACTTTACCTTTTGAATTTCCATCCAATCAATGTGACTAAAAATTATTGACGTCGATAATTTTAATAATGCTTTAATATTTTTTGCAAAAATTTTTAACTTAGTTGTATTATTTTCTTTTCTTTTGTTTTTCATTTTCTTTCTCATTCTTTTTTCTTTCCTCCTTCTTCCTCCAGTCGGGTAGTGAAGAAACATAAATAAAAAAAACATTGAAAAATATTAAAATATTAGTAAAAAATATACACATCAGCACTAGCTGCACCATGTCAGTAATTTACAGACAAAATTAGCCGAAATAGATTCAATTGATACCAATATAAAATGTTTAGGACTGAAGTGGCCACAAAAAAATTTATGACTTTTTTGGAAATCCTTCCAATTGAGGTCTAAGTACGAATTTCATAGTCACGTTTGCTTCTCCTAGCCAGTGAATTTGATCATGAAAATTGTCTCGCTCCTGTGTATGATCACTACATATCTTTTGGTGGGTCTTACTCAAACATAAGGCGTGTTAATAAAGAAAGGGTCAATCACCTTTCCACCACCGCACACATCTTCTGGTGTGCCTCTAACGCCATTTTCATATGCATATGATGGGAAGAAAATTGATTAGTTGAAGAGTCGTACAAAGTTGGCATGTTAAACTTTGGTTATTACAACGCAAAAGACATACAGGCTCATAGGTAGCATTGGCTTTCATGATACAGGCCCTTGTCAACCAACTTTTGTCTAAGTTTTTCAATGATGTGAAATCATATAACTAAGTCGAGCAATGACTAACTTTGTGTTTCTAGCTAAACTATCAAAAAACATGCAAATCCTCCTGTCCCAACACACAGCATTAGAACGAGAGGTTGCCAGTCCGGAGAGTCGAGTGTTGCACGTGAGAGATGACTTCACCAAAGTGTCGATTTGGTTAATGATCTCATAACCAAAATCTAAACACTTAGAACACACACTTAAGGGATATCTGTTTTAGAAATAACAAAATCATATAGGTTCTAATTTTATTTCAAAGAATACTAGTTCGATCAACCCAAGATGACTTGTTTGAAACTCTGACAAGATGAGATTATGCTACATAAACTTGCAAACGACTTCTAGCAGAAAGTCGTAATATCGCTGGTTTTTTCGTTAATCCTCTGTCATCAGCCATCATCATCTTGTTCTTTAATGTCATCATGTCTTGCTGTTTGACAATTTAGTACTTCCAGCGTTTCTGATGCTGAAGGACCGGAAGTTTCTCATTTCTGCAGTCGACTGAGGCATTACACACATGATCACATCACTCGTGAAGTTTCAGTTTTCATCACTGTTGAACAAAGAGCATGGGACTTTCTAGTTCTATTCATCAGTGGAGTAATAATTTACTTTGTCAAACAACAACAGGGAGCCTCTGTCCCCCCACTATCTCTCTCTAGCATTTTCTACATAACTCCAGCCCCAAAGTCGACGTGACCCAAGATCGGCGATTCCACGTTCGTCCAACCACACGTGAAACCCCGAGTCTCACGCAAAAACAAGAACGATATTGAGACGTGTGGTCATATACTCATCAAATAAAAGTATAAAAACGACGAATAATTTGAGAAATACCTCCAGGATTACGGGTTTGATACTCTTTTTCTGGGGCGCTCATTAGACCGTGATGTTTGAAAGTTTATGAATACAAATGATGTCAAAAACACGAAACTTTCCTTCTATAGATTCCGACATGATCTTCTTTCCTTTTGCTTGGAATCTACTCTTGTTGAAGAACTGTGAAGAGGACATGAAGATCCATAGAAATTTATCGTTCCATATACTGACTCCATGAAACATTAAGAGCTAGACACAAGTGATAAAACTTGAGGGTGGTAAAGAAAGAGAGGCTAGACATTTTGTTTATTCGAAACTATAACTGCTATTAGATCTAGGACAGGACTAGCAGTGCTAAAAGAGACATAACATGGAGCTTGATCGTCATCCACCCCAAAAGAGGGACAAACCCTTGATGGAATTTGCTTTTTAGTTCGCTCATCGTGTAATAATTGTCTTTTAAAAATCACACTGCAATCAGCTGACCTTTTGCTTCAATCCTGATCTCCTCTTTCATCTTCCTAATGAATTCCTCGAACTTTTTTGTTTAACTTCCTCTGTACTCATCATTTCTTCATTCCCTGGAGCAACTGCTGGTGACTCTGTTTTCTTCCTCGTGAAGCCACATGCTGGTGACTCTGTTTTTTTCCTCGTGTAGCCCACATTCTTCTAGCTCTTCTTCCTTCCTGTTTGCTGAGTCTGTCATCTTCTTCCACGACCCAAGTTTCATTTTCTTCTTCTGCTCCTGTATTAGCAAATCAGTTTCTAGTAGTAACGTTTGCTCTTCTTTTGTCGTCACCTCATCTTCTTTCTCTTCATCTTTTCCTGAACTCGAAGTTTCTCCTCCTCCTCCTCTTCTTCTTCTTCTTCAGCTGCAAAGAACCAGATTGTTTTCCCCGTCTCGTTATCCCGAATAGTAGCGGCATTTTCAGCAGTTGAAACTTCATCTTCAGATGATTCAGCAGCTGAAACTTTGATTCATCCTCAGGTAAGTCATCGACGGCCGACCCGTCTCGTTTCTTGGACAATTCATCATCGCCACCAGGGTCAGATGGTGAAGGAGCTGCAAGAATCTTGGGGGTCTTGACAAGAAAAGCTAAGATTTTTCTTTGGTGTCAGAACGTTTCATTCTTAACTGATGGGGTGACAAGGAGGGTTACAGTGCGCATACATTTTTGTTTCACTATGGTTCTGCAACTTTTCTTTTATAGTATTCTACGTTG
>JAGVVM010007217.1:0-13337 GCA_019149425.1 Psidium friedrichsthalianum
TTTTTAGAAGAAAATAATTCTTCATCTCCTTCTCATGATCCATGAATAGTAGGAAGTATTTAGAAAAGACATTTAGAGAATCAGTTTGATTCTAGCTCTATTCGTTATGTTTAAAGAAAGAAGCGATCTCAAAGAATATAAATATCTTTGATTGATGAATGTATGATATTCCAAATCCTCATTACTAATGGAATCAAAATTATCTCTAGATTGATTAGAAGATCTTTTCAATTAACTAGAACGCATTGGATCAAAAAGGTCCTCTTTATCTTAAAATTTCTCAAAATAGCGGAATTATGGCATCCAACGAAAAAAAAAAAGACATTGTCAATTGGATGGGAATAATGAAGAAATACTAAGTCGAATTTGATACATTGGTTCTTTCCAGAATTTGTGTTGTTTCACATACATATGTTATGAAGTAGTTGATCATATCCTCTCAAGTTACTTGAAGATGTAACAAAGATTCAATACAAAGAACTTTTTTGTTCCTAGTACGCCCAAGTTAATAATTAATAAATAACTATCTCATCCCACCCATTCTTTGGGAAATTCCTTATCGCTCGTGGCAAGGAAGGAATATCCAGGCGGAGCAAAGACTTTACTTTAAAGTAAGTTCAGGTGCACTTTTAAACTAACAAAATCGTGTAGAGCTTCGTTGAAAAAGCTGACATACCAAAAGAAAGAGTCGAGTTCCTACTAGTGGGATTCGGATAACCCATGCCATCGTTCTTCAGGTCTAGGGAGGGTAGGACGTGGTTTAGTTAGTGTACGTTCGAGAGGACCATTTTGTTTGCGGTTGGGCACTGGGTGGTATTGCCAAACCCTTCCAAATCTATCTCCTTTGACAATAATCCAAAATGAAAAGTATTCGATGGGAACATGAGGAAAAGGACCTGATAACTTTGAAAGAATTGAACGATGCATGAAGTGAAAATCTCATGTAAAGGTTCTGTAGGGTGGCAATAAAAGTGCTTGTTTGTCAACTTTTCTACTATCACCCCCCAAAAAACCAAACTCTACCTTATGTAAAGTTGTCAAAGTATGATTAACCTTCGCATTTGAATCACTACTTATATATCTAGTATTGGCCATAATTCACAAGAAGATTCTTGTAGGCTTAGTAAGAGGGGTAATTGATTCAATCACGCCAGAGACTTTCACAGCTACTATCACTATAAGAACAGGTATTCATCCCAAAGTTCCTAGGCAAAGAAAGTCAAGAAAGATCCATTCAGTTTCCTTTCTAATACTTGTTCTTGATTCTATTGTAAGGGACACTCTTGATTCAATTCCACCAAATCCAAGGACAGGAAGCTTGCATTCAAGACAGCTTTGAAGACAAAAGAGTCTATTAGCAACTAAAAACTAATAAAGAAAACAGCCAATTGGAAAGCAATAGTCATACTTCTAATCCTTCAATCTAGCAACAAAACAAAAGAATTATACTATTTGATCCCTTTATCAGTCAAAAAAATTTATATTGAAAAATTCATTATATCATAGTGGAAATTTATAATGAATTTATTGATTCAAAATGACTTATTTACACCAAATTTTACTTTATTCTTACTTTATTCGAACATGAAGCAGAGGGTCTTTTTTTTTTTTTTAATATTCACAAGGCATAGATGGATCATGCATCTATTTGTGCATATAGATAGATTCATACCGAGCACCTTGCTCTAGATAGTGATGGTATCAACTCATATAGCCATGTTCTATCAGTGGAATAAAAATATAATAGAAATAATCTTTCGGCCATATTTCATTCAAAGGATTGAAGGGAGATAGGTGCATCAAGCTCTTCGTAAGGGCCAACTTGATCATCTTCCTCGGGGATCCCAGATGAGAGAACCTTAAGAGGACCCGACTCCAAGTACTGTCCATGTATGATCCATACTATATCTAATCAACTATCCATCCTACCTCATCTACACCCTTGATAGCCCATTTTTGTCTTTGTAGAGTCTTCCAATGACATGTTTCGGTTCTCTTCCCCATTACTTAGAAAAAGTGAGCCATCGGTCCCGATACAATATACTATCATTACTGCCTAGACAATTGGGCATCCACCCATAATGGTAAAGACCTAATTGCAAGAGCGGAGCTCTACCAACTCAGTTATATCCCCCCTAGCCAAGTGGAGCATGCATGAAGGAGTCAAAGCTTCTTCTATTCTTTTCTTTTCCTTGGCATCAATGGGACAACCCTTAGGACCAAAAATAGAAAATACATACATTAATTGTGATGCTTCCTACTTTAAATTTAATTTTGATGACGCGCATTTTAAGGAGTTAGAAAATGGAAAACCATCCCTTCCCCGTGATTGTAATATTAAGCACTGAAAAATCTGCAAAATGCAGCATAGAAGCACACCCAATGGAGAAAGCACTACCTCCAAAAAGAATAGCAAAAATGCAATTAATAAGTTTAAGAAAGGATCATTGACGAGGAAAAACATGCTAGTTATTCTTTCCTTTTATCGCAAGTAAAAATTAGGAAAATCTCCTATATTTCGCCGCTGTTCGTGAAGGCCAAAAATTTGGGTAAAGAATGAGGAGTGAAAGAAAAGTGGAGGGAGAAGTTCAATTACCCTGTTTGGAAGGGCTATATATAGAAAAACGGGTTAAGATTTGGAGGGTGATTCAGGGGTTTCCCCAGGAAGACATCACCTTCATATAAGACTGAAAATTTGTATCTATTGATATCCTTTCGTATGGTTAAAAATTTCAACGTAATTACATAATGCTTCGATAAACTGGGAAAATTGTCCAATCACTATTAAATCTATTGTGAAGATACCAATATAGTCCCAACCCTTTCAGTTTTGTCAATTCAAACCTAAACCTTTGCGCAAAATTTCAATATAGTGATTCTAATCAATTTTCGCTAACATGTGTTCCCATGTAGCAGGACCAGCTAGAATACACCACCATGTTAGTGATTTCTGGTGAAAATATGCCAGAAGGACAACATTTAAATTTCACTCAAAAATCTAGGACTAAATTGATAAAATTGAAATGTTTAGAACTGATTGAGCAATTTCTCCTAATAAAAATTTGTCCCCTCAATTTGCATAAAATAAATTTTGACTGTATCTTTAATTTATTAGATTGTAATGGAAAGTGATATTTCGTTGATCTAACGAAGCAAGCATTGGATAATTGTGATTATATCATCTTTAATTGCTAAAGATAATATATAGGATGTGCTTAACTTTATCTTCTTCTTTTTGCATCCATGGATTTTAATTTTTCACGAGGAAAAAAACCTCTGCAGGCGAGATTCAAGTTACTAACTTTTCTTGGCCATATTCATTATTCATCAAGACACATGATTCAATTTACCAATTGAATATCGCCAAAAGAAGGAAACACTCGTTGACATAAGAAAGAACAATTACATAATAAACTATAACGGATTGCAATAAAAATATTTCTTAAGAAATTTTCCATATGGTAACTCAAAAAATTATAAATCTAACTTAGCAAAATCAAATAATGAAAATCTAGACTTTATGTTTAATATGCAAGATTGTAACTACTGAATTTCGCATTTCCTTGATCTAACGATAATGAAACATCGGACGATTGTGATGCATGATGTTCAATTGCTAACTACAATAGACGGGCTACTCTTAAAATTTACCTATTCTTTCTGACAAACATGGATTTCCATCTTTCGCGAGGGAAAAAAGAATCCTCAGCAGGCATTTCATAACTTTTCTTGGCCATGTTCATTATTCAACAGGGTACATGATTATCAACAAAAGAAGGAAAACACTCACTGAAATAAGAAAGAATAATGTCGTAGACGACTAAATAGGTAATAAACGAAATTTGGATAAGAAAACTTCCAATATGCCAACTTTTCAACAAAACTATAAATGTCATTGGCGAAATCACATTCGAATTCCCATATGAGTCAAATCTCGAATCAGCCTACCATAAATGGAGGATTTCCTTCTTCATTTGAAAGTCAATATTCTACTTTTTTCATATCAAACCAGGTATATATATCCACGTACTCCTACTGATCACTAGTTGACGCATTCTGTCGTTTCTGTCCAGCGTTCAGTTCGAAAACCAACGGTTCGCGCTCACGGCAATGAAGCTCGCCCTCTCCATTCCCCTCCCTTCCTTCTCCTTCTTCTTCTTCCTCCTTGTTGTCAGGTGAAGCTCGCATCACATACGCCTTCCTCGTGTGCTTGTTCGCTGCAAACTCGAATTAGATGCTGTCCGTTTCTTAATGCACGGCTAGAAGAAAGGCGATTCTGAATATACGGTGACGAGAATCGCTGCGTTCTTTCGTGACTTACCTAATAAGCTCTGGCGGCTCTTTCAGCTGACTTGTACTCTGTAATGGTGGAGATATGATAGGAGAAACAATCCGGTTGACTTTTGGAAACGGATTCGTCTATTTCTCTGTTGGTTTATGACGACCTGGGTTGGTCTCGGATTTTGCATTTGAGTCCAGTGAGGGTAATTTTGTGTGTGTGTCTCTCTCTCTCTCTCTTTGTGTGTATCTATGAATTAGGACAAGGAAGCATTTAATAATACTAGGCTTTAACCCAGATATAAAACATCCACGTACTCCTCGTCCGCTTCACTGTATGCGTAATTCGAAACACCAAGAAAGCTACCACCTTCTCCTCTTTCTTCTTTCCTGCGTTCCAGCTCAAGACCGACAGTTATCGCTCTCGGCGATGGAGCTCCCCCTCTCCATTCCCCTCTCTTCCTTCTTCTTCCTACTTGTTCTCAGGTGAAGCTCGAATCACATTCGCCTCCCTCGTGTGCTTGTTCACTGCGAACTCGAATCATATTTTGTCTTTTGGAGCAGTTGGTTTACATAGATTACATTTGAGTCCAGCGAGGGTAATTGTGAAACAGAGGATGGGCTAAATCAGAGAATTATCAAGAGTCAACATACCCTCTTTTTGTAAATTTTTTTGTTGCGAGTTTGGTTTATACAGATTTTTCTTTCGGAGCAGTTGGTTATCTATATAAACCAACTGCTCCGAAAGAAAAATCTGTATAAACCAAACTCGCAACAAAAAAATTTACAAAAAGAGTGGTATGTTGACTCTTGATAATTCTCTGATTTAGCCCATCCTCTGTTTCACAATTACCCTCGCTGGACTCAAATGTAATCTATATAAACCAACTGCTCCAAAAGACAAAATATGATTCGAGTTCGCAGTGAACAAGCACACGAGGGAGGCGAATGTGATTCGAGCTTCACCTGAGAACAAGTAGGAAGAAGAAGGAAGAGAGGGGAATGGAGAGGGGGAGCTCCATCGCCGAGAGCGATAACTGTCGGTCTTGAGCTGGAACGCAGGAAAGAAGAAAGAGGAGAAGGTGGTAGCTTTCTTGGTGTTTCGAATTACGCATACAGTGAAGCGGACGAGGAGTACGTGGATGTTTTATACCTGGGTTAAAGCCTAGTATTATTAAATGCTTCCTTGTCCTAATTCATAGATACACACAAAGAGAGAGAGAGAGAGACACACACACACACAATTACCCTCACTGGACTCAAATGCAAAATCCGAGACCAACCCAGGTCGTCATAAACCAACAGAGAAATGAACGAATCCGTTTCCAAAAGTCACCCGGATTGTTTCTCCTATCATATCTCCACCATTACAGAGTACAAGTCAGCTGAAAGAGCCGCCAGAGCTTATTAGGTAAGTCACGAAAGAACGCAGCGATTCTCGTCACCGTATATTCAGAATCGCCTTTCTTCTAGCCGTGCATTAAGAAACGGACAGCATCTAATTCGAGTTTGCAGCGAACAAGCACACGAGGAAGGCGTATGTGATGCGAGCTTCACCTGACAACAAGGAGGAAGAAGAAGAAGGAGAAGGAAGGGAGGGGAATGGAGAGGGCGAGCTTCATTGCCGTGAGCGCGAACCGTTGGTTTTCGAACTGAAACGCTGGACAGAAACGACAGAATGCGTCAACTAGTGATCAGTAGGAGTACGTGGATATATATACCTGGTTTGATATGAAAAAAGTAGAATATTGACTTTCAAATGAAGAAGGAAATCCTCCATTTATGGTAGGCTGATTCGAGATTTGACTCATATGGGAATTCGAATGTGATTTCGCCAATGACATTTATAGTTTTGTTGAAAAGTTGGCATGTTTGGAAGTTTTCTTATCCAAATTTCGTTTATTACCTATTTAGTCGTCTACGACATTATTCTTTCTTATTTCAGTGAGTGTTTTCCTTCTTTTGTTGATAATCATGTACCCTGCTGAATAATGAACATGGCCAAGAAAAGTTATGAAATGCCTGCTGAGGATTCTTTTTTCCCTCGCGAAAGATGGAAATCCATGTTTGTCAGAAAGAATAGGTAAATTTTAAGAGTAGCCCGTCTATTGTAGTTAGCAATTGAACATCATGCATCACAATCGTCCGATGTTTCATTATCGTTAGATCAATGAAATGCGAAATTCAGTAGTTACAATCTTGCATATTAAACATAAAGTCTAGATTTTCATTATTTGATTTTGCTAAGTTAGATTTATAATTTTTTGAGTTACCATATGGAAAATTTCTTAAGAATATATTTTTATTGCAATCCGTTATAGTTTATTATGTAATTGTTCTTTCTTATGTCAACGAGTGTTTCCTTCTTTTGGCGATATTCAATTGGTAAATTGAATCATGTGTCTTGATGAATAATGAATATGGCCAAGAAAAGTTAGTAACTTGAATCTCGCCTGCAGAGGTTTTTTTCCTCGTGAAAAATTAAAATCCATGGATGCAAAAAGAAGAAGATAAATTTAAGCACATCCTATATATTATCTTTAGCAATTAAAGATGATATAATCACAATTATCCAATGCTTGCTTCGTTAGATCAACGAAATATCACTTTCCATTACAATCTAATAAATTAAAGATACAGTCAAAATTTATTTTATGCAAATTGAGGGGACAAATTTTTATTAGGAGAAATTGCTCAATCAGTTCTAAACATTTCAATTTTATCAATTTAGTCCTAGATTTTTGAGTGAAATTTAAATGTTGTCCTTCTGGCATATTTTCACCAGAAATCACTAACATGGTGGTGTATTCTAGCTGGTCCTGCTACATGGGAACACACGTTAGCGAAAATTGATTAGAATCACTATATTGAAATTTTGCGCAAAGGTTTAGGTTTGAATTGACAAAACTGAAAGGGTTGGGACTATATTGGTATCTTCACAATAGATTTAATAGTGATTGGACAATTTTCCCAGTTTATCGAAGCATTATGTAATTACGTTGAAATTTTTAACCATACGAAAGGATATCAATAGATACAAATTTTCAGTCTTATATGAAGGTGATGTCTTCCTGGGGAAACCCCTGAATCACCCTCCAAATCTTAACCCGTTTTTTCTATATATAGCCCTTCCAAACAGGGTAATTGAACTTCTCCCTCCACTTTTCTTTCACTCCTCATTCTTTACCCAAATTTTTGGCCTTCACGAACAGCGGCGAAATATAGGAGATTTTCCTAATTTTTACTTGCGATAAAAGGAAAGAATAACTAGCATGTTTTTCCTCGTCAATGATCCTTTCTTAAACTTATTAATTGCATTTTTGCTATTCTTTTTGGAGGTAGTGCTTTCTCCATTGGGTGTGCTTCTATGCTGCATTTTGCAGATTTTTCAGTGCTTAATATTACAATCACGGGGAAGGGATGGTTTTCCATTTTCTAACTCCTTAAAATGCGCGTCATCAAAATTAAATTTAAAGTAGGAAGCATCACAATTAATGTATGTATTTTCTATTTTTGGTCCTAAGGGTTGTCCCATTGATGCCAAGGAAAAGAAAAGAATAGAAGAAGCTTTGACTCCTTCATGCATGCTCCACTTGGCTAGGGGGATATAACTGAGTTGGTAGAGCTCCGCTCTTGCAATTAGGTCTTTACCATTATGGGTGGATGCCCAATTGTCTAGGCAGTAATGATAGTATATTGTATCGGGACCGATGGCTCACTTTTTCTAAGTAATGGGGAAGAGAACCGAAACATGTCATTGGAAGACTCTACAAAGACAAAAATGGGCTATCAAGGGTGTAGATGAGGTAGGATGGATAGTTGATTAGATATAGTATGGATCATACATGGACAGTACTTGGAGTCGGGTCCTCTTAAGGTTCTCTCATCTGGGATCCCCGAGGAAGATGATCAAGTTGGCCCTTACGAAGAGCTTGATGCACCTATCTCCCTTCAATCCTTTGAATGAAATATGGCCGAAAGATTATTTCTATTATATTTTTATTCCACTGATAGAACATGGCTATATGAGTTGATACCATCACTATCTAGAGCAAGGTGCTCGGTATGAATCTATCTATATGCACAAATAGATGCATGATCCATCTATGCCTTGTGAATATTAAAAAAAAAAAAAAGACCCTCTGCTTCATGTTCGAATAAAGTAAGAATAAAGTAAAATTTGGTGTAAATAAGTCATTTTGAATCAATAAATTCATTATAAATTTCCACTATGATATAATGAATTTTTTCAATATAAATTTTTTTGACTGATAAAGGGATCAAATAGTATAATTCTTTTGTTTTGTTGCTAGATTGAAGGATTAGAAGTATGACTATTGCTTTCCAATTGGCTGTTTTCTTTATTAGTTTTTAGTTGCTAATAGACTCTTTTGTCTTCAAAGCTGTCTTGAATGCAAGCTTCCTGTCCTTGGATTTGGTGGAATTGAATCAAGAGTGTCCCTTACAATAGAATCAAGAACAAGTATTAGAAAGGAAACTGAATGGATCTTTCTTGACTTTCTTTGCCTAGGAACTTTGGGATGAATACCTGTTCTTATAGTGATAGTAGCTGTGAAAGTCTCTGGCGTGATTGAATCAATTACCCCTCTTACTAAGCTACAAGAATCTTCTTGTGAATTATGGCCAATACTAGATATATAAGTAGTGATTCAAATGCGAAGGTTAATCATACTTTGACAACTTTACATAAGGTAGAGTTTGGTTTTTTGGGGGGTGATAGTAGAAAAGTTGACAAACAAGCCACTTTTATTGCCACCCTACAGAACCTTTACATGAGATTTTCACTTCATGCATCGTTCAATTCTTTCAAAGTTATCAGGTCCTTTTCCTCATGTTCCCATCGAATACTTTTCATTTTGGATTATTGTCAAAGGAGATAGATTTGGAAGGGTTTGGCAATACCACCCAGTGCCCAACCGCAAACAAAATGGTCCTCTCGAACGTACACTAACTAAACCACGTCCTACCCTCCCTAGACCTGAAGAACGATGGCATGGGTTATCCGAATCCCACTAGTAGGAACTCGACTCTTTCTTTTGGTATGTCAGCTTTTTCAATGAAGCTCTACACGATTTTGTTAGTTTAAAAGTGCACCTGAACTTACTTTAAAGTAAAGTCTTTGCTCCGCCTGGATATTCCTTCCTTGCCACGAGCGATAAGGAATTTCCCAAAGAATGGGTGGGATGAGATAGTTATTTATTAATTATTAACTTGGGCGTACTAGGAACAAAAAAGTTCTTTGTATTGAATCTTTGTTACATCTTCAAGTAACTTGAGAGGATATGATCAACTACTTCATAACATATGTATGTGAAACAACACAAATTCTGGAAAGAACCAATGTATCAAATTCGACTTAGTATTTCTTCATTTATTCCCATCCAATTGACAATGTCTTTTTTTTTTTCGTTGGATGCCATAATTCCGCTATTTTGAGAAATTTTAAGATAAAGAGGACCTTTTTGATCCAATGCGTTCTAGTTAATTGAAAAGATCTTCTAATCAATCTAGAGATAATTTTGATTCCATTAGTAATGAGGATTTGGAATATCACACATTCATCAATCAAAGATATTTATATTCTTTGAGATCGCTTCTTTCTTTAAACATAACGAATAGAGCTAGAATCAAACTGATTCTCTAAATGTCTTTTCTAAATACTTCCTACTATTCATGGATCATGAGAAGGAGATGAAGAATTATTTTCTTCTAAAAAAAAAATTGAAGAATTTCTTGGGAATTCTATGAGTCAGTTGACAAGTACCCACTAGGAGGGATATCTACCACACGATGGAGTTGGAGCCTGTCATATACTAGAGAAAATCCTTACATGCTGGAAAGAAGGCCTACTACACAGGGGGAAAATGTACAAAAATGATTTTGGTTATGTGAGGGTCAGATATGGATTGAGCAAGTCGTACGACCCATACTTATATGACCAGGCCATTCCAACCCGCCCTATGAACAAGTCTAAACGTGAAAAGTACGTGACAATTTAAAAAAGGACTCCGATGAAAGTAGAAATTCTTCGCCATTGTGAGGCAAAATAACCATGAATGAGAGACTATTAGTAAGTGCACTGGAAAGGGCCTAATGTAAATCAGTTACTCATAAAATGAATATATTGATCATACTAATTATATATTTTGACATAAGGCCTCTAATGGTGGGACTAGTACCGAGATGCACTGGAATTATATGTCATACGTGTAACATATCATTCATTATAATGTTGTCGCTACTAATAGTCTGCGGTGTTCATTCTTTACTGTTTGTTGTAAAAATTTCCTAGTCCTTCCTTCTTTGATGCAGGTGGTCGTTAAAACATGGGAGGTTGGGAGGCTTTGTTTGGCTAGATGTATTGGACGATAGAGAGGTGATACACGAAGCTATAGATCAAGTTGACTTATTTATTGTAAGATGTATTAGAATTAGGTGCACAAACACAACGAAGTAGAGAACAAGGCGAGAAAGAGAAGTAGAGATATAAGATTTATCATAATTCACTCTTAAACTAAGACTACATTCATCATATGATTTCACTATAATTACCACCTCCTCCCTCTATTATATATCTCCAGGAGAAAGAGATTATATATAATATATAGATGGCATAGGAAAAATCCTAGGAGCCGAGAAAACCCTAAGACGCTCAGTAGCTATTTATTAGTCCAAACCAAATTACTAATAAAATACAGACCCAACTATAAAGGTCCTCTTGTGGCCTAGGGCGCTGCCCCTGTGACCCTATAGAGGCGGCCCCCTGGACCCCCGCCTGCTCATTGGGGAGTGAGACTATTGTGCCTTTCTATTGATGAGAAGTATGAACCACACTCTCAACAAGATGTCTTTTTTGGCCTTTTACTTTCGTGTAACTACATCCTCTCTAATTTGCTTGATTTGTGCAATTAGATTCTCGTGCAATGTATCATGGACGATTCTGTATAGTTCACCTGCTTGGCAAGACAGAAAATTGTTAAGTAATCTCGATCGGCCCTTTGAGGGTGGCCATGCAAGGGTGATAACTCCCAAGAATAACCCTCACCTAGATTTGCTGGGCATGAGCGGGCTTGTCGACCCTTGACAACCCGCTTTTTATTTTATCTTATTTGGGCTCTGAAATGCGTGACAAATTCCACTGCATGAAGTATATTTTATCATCAATGGGCAATTGGGGACCCAATTGCATATTTGACGCTAGTTCGGGAAAAAAAAACTCTTTCACTATATTGATCGTTGCCCCAAATAGTAAAAAACCTTTCACCAAAAATTGATCTCCAATTTTTTGTTGGATGGGTTCAGCAACGATTTTGGACAAAAATTGAATTTGCACGACAAATAATATGAACAATAAATTAAAAAATAAAGCACTATTGATGACAAAAATTAAAGAGATATTCGGAATTTGTTCTAGATGATCGTAGATACTATAATAATTACATTTCGCCATATTAATATTTCTAACTATAGCCGCTCAAGAACAGTTACTAACTTTCGACCACAAAAAAAATCAGTTACTAACTTATTATGCTAAGCACAAGTGTAACTACATGTCCGAGATTCTAAGCCTCCTATTTGCACATTGTCCTCATCCACAACCGGCTTTAACTCTCCGGGCCACTGTCACTCTACCGTCAAGCGACAGCTTGTACTCAGACTAGACAGTCGTTAGTCTGTTAGTCTTATCTCTATACAAACAGTTGCTTTTAACTTTTTTTGTCTCAGAATAATATTTTCCATGGATTTTTTTTTTCATTTTGGCTTTATGCTTAATTAATTGTGCTTACCTTCTGATAGTATTTATTATTTGGACATATACCATGGTATGGTTGGTTGGACAAGCAAATTTAACGCCCATACCAACCTAAACGGTTCGCATGTTCCTTTTCTATTCTTCCCCAGACAATGATTGAGTGTCAACCCGTGTAACAGTAAAAAAATAGCATGTTTGGGAAAGAATTTAAGGACAATTCATTTTAAACTGGTTACCAAAACAGACAAGAAAATCTGATTTGCTCATCTAGATTGGGCTTATCATTAAAGGGACATAATAATATGAAACTAATTACTTTCTCTGTGAATATTAAGGATGTTACTTGATTTTATTGATTTGTTGATACTATTGACCGAATCTAACCTCATTAGAACTAATATGTAATACTAAAAAAAAAAAAACGGGGGGGGGAAGGGGTTTCCCCAAAAAAATGACAAATGTAGCTTCCATATTTATCGGCAAGTGGAGATAAGAACCATTATATTAATAGGTAAGTTAAATTAAATTGCTTGCTTAATAGCACTGTGTCCCATGGTTACTTTCTTTTCTTGGATTAATAGAAATTTTGTCCGAACCAAGAAGGTAAATAAAATCTAAACCAAAAATGTGTGAATCTAGAAAGTTGTTGAATAGCAAGACTACCCCAAATAGAGGCAAGCCAGCACAATAAGTCGACTTCTGCCAGTACTTTGGACACACGAACTCTTTCACTCAAATGCTAATGTCTATGCTCTAGGATTACTCCTGTCCGCGACATCAACCCGAGTTCTTCAGACGTCTTACTGGTTTGCCACTTTGCCCTCTTGCTCTTTTGTAGATTTAGAAGTGTTTCATGAAGTTGGGTGTGAAGAATGATGAATAAATTCCCATGATGCCCAAATTAGTCAATCTTTGATAATAGCTCATACAGATTAGTGCTCAACAATTTCATTTCTTTCATTTGACAAGCAAACTTTTACTGTGATTGAAGCCCGAAAAAATTATAGGTGTCCTTGTTGATGTCCCTCTTCCTCGACTGACACTATTCTCTTACAGATTCTGAAAGAAATGGGTCAACGGTGAATGCTGCTGCGCCATCCACTGCTGCTCCTGCAGGCGATGTGATGACTGACAACCAATGCTTCCTCCTTACCGTCGTTTTGGGAACATACTTTGGGCCTTATCTCAAAGGGGAAAGCCGCCCCAAAAGGGGGCAATGCAGAGAGTACATGAAAGATTGCACAATATACTCCTGATCAGTTGGCTGGGTCCAAGGTGATGGTGG
>JAGVVM010007218.1:0-21230 GCA_019149425.1 Psidium friedrichsthalianum
TTTATGAATTTTTATGGATTTTCTAAAAATTTCTGAAAATAAAATTGGTTAAAAATCAAGTGTCAACAGACACCTGTAGGCAGATTTTAATAATATTTTGATATTTTCACTTTTTTATTTTTCTTTTATTTTCTTTCTTTTTCTTCTCCTTCTTCTTCCTGATGGTCGCCAGGTCGGCAAGGGCAACCTCACTGGTTCTAGCGAGGCTTTGGCCTCGCTGTTGCTAGGCGAGGTCAACCTCACCAACCTTCGCCTCTGGCCAATCATCGACCTAGCAACCGGGCAGAGGAAGAAGGAGAAAAAAAATAAGAATAAAAATTGAAATTGAAATAAAATTTGAAAAATATTAAAAATTTCCATATCAACACGAACCTATCAAAGCTAGTTGAATGGACTAAATTGGCATAAATACAAAAATTTTAGGACTAAATTGGCCCCAAAAAAGTTTACAGCTGAATTGACATAATTATAATAGATTTATCACTTTTTGGTAATTTTCTCATCGTCACACTTCAGACCAAATCGAGCTATACTTGGACACTTCCCCCTTGAAGGTCCCATACAAAGGAGCTTCATAAAGTACGAATTTGAGCGTTCTCTTCATAAATGCTGCTCTCAACGAGAGATCCCCAATCGTCAAAAGTACTTTTGAACAGTCTCAGGTATGTGATTCCCTTCCCTGATCTCAGGTGAATCACATGAATGTCTACATTTGGGCTGAAAAATTGTGGAAAATAAGAACATGGACCACACAAATGTATCCATATATTTGGTTCCAAAGTCTCCAAACATACATAAGAGTGCTTCAGTAGGTGAAAAGCAAGACTGAACTCTTTGCATTGTGCAACAACAATCGCATGTGCCCCTGCTTTGGTGCATCCATCAAGTTGCCAGCCCATTTTCCAGTCAAGCCCAATCGAATAAGCCCATACTATAAGGTGCAACGTAAAGGCCATCAACCCAAAACCAAAAGCAAGAGAGAATAAAGAAACGAAATGTCGTCATTGTTTTAAAGAAGAAGGGTTTAACTAAGGGCATTCTTTTCATTTCAGCCTCAGCGGCTGCAACAATGAAACAAAAAAGAATGGGGAAAGTTGAGAAGAAAAAAGAAAAAAATTTAAAAAAATGTAAAAGACGATAATGCTCTTGGTCATGCCCTTTTGAAAATAATGATTACACTCAGACTTTTATTTACAATGAGAAATTCTTTTCTGGCACTATCATTTCATGTTTTGCATAAAGCACTCATTGATAGGGAGATTTTTTTTTTTGGTCGAAAATTGGGAGATTGTGTAGTTAGAAATAAATGACGGCACTGTCAGTTAGGCTAGCAGCTTCCTTTGAAATAAGGTTCACTGTAGGCCCCTTATTTGAAATTTGCTCAAGGGATGATACAGATACTAATTGCTGATTAAACAATTACTTCCTACTGTATTCTTCAATCCGGGACAAGTTAGACCAACAACCATGCAGGCTTGACCTGATTCTGCAACGATCTGTGTCAAACGACTTAGAATAAACCAGCAGATCTGCCTTTTCCTTTTTCAATGACGACAACCAGTACTTCATTCCTTTCCGTTGAGCAGATGATTGGCCTCGATAGGTACACTAACATGGGAAGCAATCATTGCACGTGCCTCTCACCATTCCCCTAAGCCATCTGTTTCAGTTTGTCCTCATTCCAGCAGCCGAGAAGAGAGGCTCATAGCCCAAGTTGTTAAGCTATGGCTATGGCCATGGAAACTGATGTTAGCCATGTGTTGAAAAGGTTAGTAACCTTGGACTCTGTCTGGGTTTAAACTATAATGGAAGCCATGTGTTTGAGGAATCCCAACTGTAGCTCATATCATTGTTTTGGTACTAAAACTTGTGTCGAAAAATTTCGAAAACCCGAATCCTGCCAAAATAACTAGCAATAGGTCACGTCCTTATAAACTGTCCGCATACCCTTTATGCTAGGGACAGTTCCTTGTTTAGTAACCTCAGCTGAGAAGCAGCTAGGCTCTCTCTTCATCTCTTCTGACTTTTTTCCCCTCCATCATCAATCCCTAATGCTGCAGATGGGTCTGCAAAATATCGGGCGGGCCGCTTCAGGCATCACTATGAGAAGCTGATCAACGTCGACGAGAAAACAACGAGGCCTAGGGGGCGTTGGGTGAGGAATGTGAACGGAAAGCTCAGGGCTCTGCGGCTGTCTCGCTCTAGGAAACTTACTCTGAGAGCGTTTTCGCTGATCGTGTTGCCCGGCAAGATCGCCAGGATCTACAGAGACATCGCCAGCCGGATGAATTTGGACGGTATCTGCCCGGCCATCACATTTTCCTCTCAGTGGGGGCTTCCGGTTCTGTCTCACCCCTCTGTGAAATGTAGAAGAAGAGTCATGTCTCTTGATAAAAGCTGGGCTTGCAGTTGAACTGCAGGCATTTTGTCTGCAGTGATAACCTGAAGAACTGCTATTATGTTGATCTTGCATTATGTTCCTCTCATTAATCTACAGTCTGTCAAACCCGTTTCTCAATTCGACAACGCTTCTTAGTTCATACTCCATGTGTCCAGGACGCCCAATTCTTAGTTCATACTCTGTGTACAGGATGCGCGAACGAAGCTAATAGTTCTGATTCCAGCTTCAGGAAATGAAATAAAGGAAACATAATATGCAGTCTCTAGTAATATCAAGGCTTTACTTTGACAATTCAGTTCAGTATCAAACATATTTTAAGGTAAGTTGGTGGCCACTTGATTGCTTGCTTTCTAGCACGATGCATTCAGATTCAGTCCATTCTCACTCCAAAGATTAAGCTGATGCATTTGCAGATCAGATTGCACGTTAGCGCTAGTCCATTTGCATATTTTGTTGGTTATCTGAACCTTTGGCCGACCCTTGTCATTCCCTGCCACAAATAACCTCTGCCTTTCCATTCATATTTCCCAACTTACTTTGTAATAAGTTCTTAGATTAATACCACGAAGAACTCCAAACTGATATATTTATGATAAATTTACTCTAAATTATTTTTTACCACAAAAAATCCCAAACTGATACATATGTGAAAAGTTACCCCAAATTATTTTTTGACCACAAAAACCAAAACGAGTACACTTGTGACAAATTTACTCTCCGTTAGTTTCTGCTAAATTGCTTGACCAAAAAAAAAGTTTATGTTAAATTGGATTAATACCTGAAAAATTCCCAAATGGTACACTCGTCGATTGTCACGTATCATCCAATTTAATAATTTGAAGGTAAATTTAACCGAAACTAACGTATTGTAAATTTGTCATAGGTATATCAGTTTAGAGTTTTGGTAATCAAAAAATTAATTTCGGATAAATTTATCGCAGATATATTAAGGATTTTCATGATATTACTGTTGTAAGGTTTAATCAGTTTGCTACAGGGTTAATTCTTGTTCGCTACTATCACTGTCGACTTCAATTTTGTGCTTCCTCGGCAATCTGTCGGATGATACATCACTGTTGTAGAGGAATCTATCGTACCATGTGTTCATTTAGATTAAGATGCAATTGCTGGTGAAGCCCCGTGTTGCAGAGCACTCCAACACGTTCTTAAATTTTCCTTGGATTTGCTATTGGGATAAAGACACAAATAGTCCTTGAACTTTAACTTAATATGTAATGTAGTCTCTGAACTTTTAATTTGACTAATATCGTTCATGAACTTTAACCCAGTATGCAATGTAATCACTAAACTTTTAATTTAACCAATATGGTCTTTGAACTTTTGGAGCATGTCTAACTTAATCTCTAAACTTGAATCAATGAAAGGACTACATTGAATATCTTCTTATAATTCAGGAATTAGGTTGAACATGTTTCAAAAGTTTAGGAATCACATTGTACATCGGGTTAAAATTCATGGATCATATTGGTCACATTAAAAGTTCAGAGATTATATTAAATGTTGGATCAAATTTTATGGACTATTTATGTCATTTTGCATTTGCTTTTCAAACCACACGGTGGAGAATTATTTGTGTAATATCATGGGCTTAAAACAAAAATTAATGTATGAAAGCCCAAGCCCATGTTCAAACTGGCCACAACTCAGCCTACCTCCACTTTCCTTCAATAGGTGATGCTTGTGGGCGTAGAAGGAAACGAAACACGGGCGACAAAACAAGGAAAAGGAAGAGAGAGAAAATCTCGCTTGTATTCTTGTCGGATATCCCGACAACTTGAATCAATTCCCTTTCGTATCGCCTGGTAAGGATTAGAGCCCTCTATTTGTCTAATCGAAGTAATTCTTGAATTAGGTCATAAATTCGAAATTAAGTAAATTTTGAATTGCAAGATACATGTAAGGGACAAAAATAAATATTCGCTATGAACGGGTTTCTTTATTAGCACATAGGAGATGACTGATAACTAATACGTATGGTTTAGTCGAGAATTCATTAGAATAGTGTTTTGCTTGGATAATGATATAGTTTATTTTATTAATTAATATGGATACAAATTTGAGTCACCTTCGTAGGTTGATTCTCAATTTATTTCTTCTTTGATGTCTTGAATTGATAGAAAGATATAGTTAAAGAGATATTACATTGTTTGATATTTCTTTGAAAATGAAAAGTGGTTGCTAGGGCATATTGAATGCATACAACTAGATTGAGCATCTACTACCATTTTGTCTATTTGAAATGAAAAGTATCCATTGATTATTTTTAAAACTATTTACCTGTGAATGGTTTGCAAATCCTGTTATAAAAGAGTTACGAAAAGTTCTTGATTTTGAATATGATTTATGAGATGCTATTTGTTTGATGAATTGAAATGTGAAGATTGATATGATTTGGTTAGAGAACGTCAGTCTTAAACAGATTATAGATTTGATTGTGCATTGGAGAATGTTGTTAGTGGAATGTTCATGTTGATATAATTAGAATTCATTGAGGGGTAAGTATGCATATTGTTACCAAGGCGTCCTTTTGGACCAAACCATTGGCTGATATAAGTGGAGACCTAGCCAGGATTAAGGCTACGTTTGGAAAGACTTTTGGGGAAGTCTTTGGGGAAATGCAAAGACCTTTAGATTAAAGGAACTTGGTGAAATGCAAATGCTGTTTAAACAAAAATTTACCTTTTACACTTATTAGCAACTGAATATTTTAATATTTTAATGAATATTTTATGATTTTTTTATAATTTCTTTTCTTTTCTTTTTTCCCCTTTCCCCATATCTCCAGCCGGTCAGCCGACCGGCCAGAGCACCGCCGGCGAGGCCGAGCCCCGCTTGGCCACGGCGGGGCTCGACCTCGCAAGCCCAGATCTGGGCTTGCGGGGCCTTGCCGCTTGCGTTGCCACGACGAGGCAACGAATTAGGTCAAGGTTCAACGGGCTAGTGTCGAGTAGTCAACGAGGCGACCTCGACAGCGACTTTGAAGTTTGAATTGTGGGGAGGAATTCGAGTTGGTGTATCTGAAATAGTCTGTATTGAGGCTTCTCTTGGTCGCGGAAAATATATAGGGGTTGATTGTAACCGTATCTATCTTCGATATTTTAAATCGACCGACAATAGGTGGGAGGCGAGGTCGAGACGAGCCATGGGGAAAAGGATGACTGGTCATCTCCCTATTACATTCTGTATGCATAATGCTTGGGTGTTGGAACAGCCAATGCTGCTTGTCCTAGCACTTGGTCAACAAGGTTATAAACATTTAGGCATCTACAGCATTTTATTTTAGGTGACTGAGATAGATGTGAGATGCATCAACTTAACCTCATCGATGCAAGCTGAGGCCAGCTTTCCGTTTAGGCCAGAAGTCAGTTCTTAATAGCGGAATTCAGCAAGAAGCTCGCCGCAATTCACTTTCGGCATGCCTGTTGCCAACATGTGAACCGGGAAGGAAAAAGCAGAAAGGGCCAGATTGGCTTCCCCCAGATTTCAGCATTTCACGGCAACAGCTTACTGTTAAACTGAGTTTTTTCCTTTTCTTCAAGCAAACCAGTGCTCCAGTTTTACCATCTCGGAAACTCAGAAGCAAAAAAAAAAAAGGAGGGGGGGGGGGGGGGGGGGGGGGGGGGGGGGGGGGGAAGGTTGGGATTTCTCGACATTCGGATTCACCTGCTGATGCTGTATCAGGAATGATTATCTTCCTTATAGAGTCAATATCTTAGAAAAGAGCGTTCCATAGTCTTGATAATAGGGTGGAATGACTTGAAATGTTAATTTGCTGACAAAGATAGATAACATAGTAATCCAGAACATGCGAAAGCTGGACTATGGTAATTAGGTCCATACTTGTTAGATACCTTGCAGAGGAAATACAAAGTAGTTTCTTATTCTTAGTTGTTACCAAACTGAAACTGCCATGTGAATGACTACACAGGAATCCAAACATCAATGGCTGCTTCTGCCTGAAATAATAGATTTGGCAGAAGCAAGGCACAAATTCCAACAACATTTCAGGTGCGTCCATCACATCAGATCCCAACTCGATGATCACGAAATACCTACCTTTCGGTCCTTGCGATACCTTTAGCTGCCGGAATAAAAGACCAGCCGAAATCAAGAAATTAGTACTGCAGAGTCCTCCGAAGCTACCTTTGGAGGCGAAACCGGTTATGAGAGCGCATAAGAATCCGAAACTGAACTGAGGCGTGAACAGACGTCCCATCTTAACCTTGGCCTCGAACTTCCTTCCCTTCTTGATGCGCTCGCCGGTGTCTTGGCGGCGTCAAATTGTCATCAGAGTACTCCGGTTCTTCATTGATTGTTGCGAGCTTCGTCTTCAGTATCACCTCTATGCCCTTCTGTGAGGTCGGTCCTCAGTCTTCCGGCTCGTGCATGGCACCGCCCTCCACATCCTCCTATAAGCCCTCCTCATTTCAAACCCCCGAAATGTCCCAACTCTTGAAATTTTCGATGTATCTATTCTTCAATTCATCAACCTATTGATGTCCTTCTCACAACTAATGCAACACATCACAAGCCTTTTTGGGCTTCTGAGTATTGCTTGTCCTTATAAAGGGGTGATATAAGGATAGGAGCATATGAATGTCAATGAATTGGTTGCAGAGCGATGCCCGGGCGACCAGAGAGGGTGGCTACCAGTGAAAGCCAATGGCTTTTACAGCGATGGTTCAATCATCGTGGCCATTTCTTAATCAGCCTTATGTCCACCCACCAAACCTGCCCTCGTTAAAATAACACAATAAAGAGATGATGTTTCCACTGTCTTTCTGGAGACAAACATATCTGTTTTGATCCCTCTGTCCTGGTTCAACATGTATGAAGTTGTTTTCTGGAAACCCAATTATGGAAGGATAGCATGCTTTCATTGCTGAAAATCCGCCGATTGTGGAAGGAAGCAGTGACACTGCTGTTAAGATTTCATGCACAACCACAATAAATAGAACTTAAAAACGACAAACAGAGATCGTGACACATGTTTATCTCAATTCACCCTTATACTAGTGCTTGTGGTGACCTAAAATTAAAAAATTCTAGGCTGACGGATTATTATATTAATTAAATAAGTTAACATAATGCAACTCTTTCCAAGCCTTACCAAATCACAACTTAGGTTCATATGGTTTTACAAAAGATTTTTAAATTTCAGAGCTGCCACTAATCTTTTCTTGATAGGTAATTAAATAGCTAAATAAAGTATCGGGAGAATACTTTATTTCTGTAAACCAGGGATTTAAAGTTCAAGATTTGATTATGTTAATTTTTAAATTAATGCCTTTCGTACCATTCTTGTGAAAATTTTCTTGAATTTGGTAAATCCAATGGATTCAATTTAAAAAATCAAGGTATGTTTATGTTTTGGGTTTTCTTTGTTTATCAATGCTAGCAAATGCAATTATGTGAATGCAATTATGAGATGAAAATGCTAAGTCTAACTATATGAAAAAAAAATGATTATGCATGATTACTTTTTTTTAAAAAATCAGATTTTTGATGCAAATTAATATGAATTCTACCTGATGATGCCAATAATCTAAGTTGAATGACAAGCAACATGATTTTCTAACTTGTATGACATGCAAATTAAACTTACATGGCATGGCATAAATAAAGTGCACAGAATTCGCTATAACCTATATGACATGTGAAAAATTAAATGAACTAGACTAAGACATGGAAAAGAATGCCATGAATAACTTTTGAAAATGGCATCAATGATATGGAGCAACGCATGACATGATGAAAAATTATACTATATGAATGCAATGAATGACTTGTTCTTATATTAATTTTCGATTTCTTCTAGAAGATTAGTCCGACAATTGATATGAATTAAGAACTTGATTACTCACATTCCAATTTATATTAAAGTCACTTTATGATTTTTGAAATTTCATTTAACACCAAAGGTAGACATTTTTATGATCATTTTATGAAAAATGAATCAATAATATTATAATAAACCTTGAGCATAATACACTTTATGATCCGAATTTTTCAATTAAAAATTTTCCTTGTACCCAAAGTTTAGGTCAGAAGAGAAATTTTATTCACGTCGTACCTTGGAGTGGAGTTAGATGATGAATTTATTATTGGACTAAAGTCGTACCCAAATGTTATGGGTCGGATAGTAAAGTCCAATTTTGTGAAATTTGTCGATCTGATCCCAAAGTTATGGGATGTGACAAACAATTTTGATATGCAGATGAGATCGTACTTCGGGGTAAAGTCCGATAGTCATCCTTAATGCACACTTTCTAAAGGACAAAGGCACATGGGAGTGTGTATTATACTTAAGGATATTATAAAATTATTTGAATTAGACTATAGTATACGAAAGGAAAGTGACTTTTGGCCAACTGGGGATGATGCTTAATTATAAAGGGTGCATGAGATAAGCAGTATAGTCATCCTTAATAACATTTTTCAAGAGACAAAGTCACACGGGAGCTCGAGTTGGAAAAAGCTCACCCAATCAGCAGCCATGAGGACGCCTGAGCAGCAAGTCGAGCGGCGGCACTGGTGGAGCGTGTCCCGGACACGGCGGGATGATGAATAAGCTCAACATGATGAGTTGCTCCTCTCCTCTCCACACCCCCCCCCCCCCCCCCCCCCCTCTTCTCTCTCTCTCCTCACGTGATTCCTCAAAGTGCATGAGTAGAAATTTTTTTCCGACCCCCTACCTTAGGATTAGCCTAGTATTTATAGAGCAAAAGGTCCCCTAATCCTAGTTGACGTAGGGCTTATTTTTACCGTTAGATTAAAAGTCCAGGCTAAGGTAGCATTAAATATAGGCCGTTAGATTAAAAATTCTGATATCGAGGAGTCCTGAGTCCTGATGGATTAGGACACCTCAAGAATTTCAGCCATGGGGAGAAGCAATGGGTTAGCTGAATTTGTCTTGCTTTTGCGCGCTCAAGTCACGCAATTTCAGGCTCAAATTAGACTTAGGCTTTAAATGAGCCAAACGGGCTGAATTAACTTTGAAAATAGGTCAAAGCTCTCTTATATTTTCGATGCACCTCTTTCTTACTATAGCCGAAAATTCAATGATGTGCTATAGTCCAAGTTGTTTGTCAATTCTAGCTATCCTCATATTGCCAGTCCAGATGAATGCAAATGCAACGTACGAATACTAAAATTAAATATGAAAATTATTTTGTTTTTTTTAGCAAGAACTAAATTTAGTTCTAATTTTCTTATGCGTAAATGACTAAAAAAAAATTAGTCAAAATTAAGGTGTCGACAAGGCTACATCCAGTAAAGGATTCCACTATAACTAGCATATCACACATCTCTATTACATTTCTCAATTACGAACGAAAAAGAATATGTATATATAGCCGAAACTATTTATGAGCACAAATCCAAACTACTAATAAAATATGATCTCAAATTATAAAAGCCCTCTAGTAGGTCGAGGGGGCGGCACCTCGAATTGCCGCCCACTCATCGGGGAGCAGGACCCCAATGCTTTTCTATCGATGAAAAATATAAACCACACTCCAACAACAATTAACATGAGCAAGTAAGCAAAGAACATGAGATGCAAAACAGAAAACTGGACTGTGGTGACATGGTTAAAGTGAAATATCACTATAAGATAAATAGGAAACATGGATTAGTTGGTTCCTTAATTTAAGGAAACATGAGAAGCCCTTCCAGGCAGCAAATGCTCACATAGAATAAGGATATTTGCAGAGTCAAGACATGAGATAAGATAACGCATCAGGCATTTTAATAAAAAGGGTGCATTACCTTACCTACTTTGCACCTGAAGAATATTCCACCACCACCTAAAGTGAAGAGACCAGGCGATGCCTTTCTTGCATTTGCCAACTCTCATGGGGTCAATGAAGTGTTGGTTTTGCGATTCTATGATCTCACGCTCTCACAATCGCTGTGCCACACGTTTTTTTTTTTTTCCGCCAATCGATTAATTTGAAGTTGTTTGTCACGTTTCAAACTAAGCAATTATTCGTTACCACGTTGCAAATGCCTAAGTGTCGCCGGGTGAAGTGTCAAAGTTCGTCATTTGGTAATGATCGTACTAAGAAAATTCGTGTTTATAATATGATCCCGTGGAGTGAGATTGATTCTGGAAATGTATGGAAAAATAAGTATCGGTGATTTTTGTCAACTTTCATGCTCATTTTTCCAATGTGATAGACAAAATGGTGAGATTAACTTTTATTTCAAATGAACGAGATAAGGTGTCCGAATCTAAAATCTAACTCAAATAACCTTCTTGCATTTAAATATAATAGATACACTAAAGCATACTCTTGATGATTTTATTAAAACTATCTTCTCCCTTGATCCTAAAGAAGAAATTAATATGATGTTAAATGCGCGTTTTATATCACGGAAAACTCGAAATTTGAAAAAAAAAAATTCTAAAAAATGATCAGCTGTATCCCTTACAAAATGAATAAATGAAAAAAATATTTTTGTTACTCACGGAAATAGGTATGCAACTAGTTATCGACAATGAATGCAATTCTTTTTAGATTAATTTTTCTAAGTAATATAACTATTTTTTAAATTTTTTTTATAAATTATTCAATTTGGTGCGAAACAAAAGAATTTCAAGCATGTTCAAATTGATCTGCCAATTTCATAAAATAATTTCTTTTATTAAGGGGCGTCTCGAGAGCACTTGCTCGGGAATCGATTGAGGAAATTCTGTAGCTTTCCATACGCGAATTACTTTCGCATCAGTCAGCGTCACGAGCACTTATAACGTGTCAACAGATCCATTAACTTATGATGGCATTACGATGGGACACCCGAAATCAAAGGTGCCACCTTTTGCCACGTCAAATGAAACAGGGACCTCCAATTAATCATTCAGAGACCCTCTCGCCGGAAGTTATCTCCCGGAGCGAAAAACTGTGGCCTCGACATCCCCACGCGCAGAAATCGACGTCACCCTCTCCATTTCTCACTTTGCTGCTGCCCCCGCAAAAACACGCACAGCGCACGATTCTGTCCGAATCCTCAACTGGGTGTTTGTCGTTCATCGTTTCTCTCGTCTGTGGTCTGGCCGCAACCGATTTGGATGAGTGCGTACAGTTTGTTCACACGAATGGTACGTTCTGGATTTTGCCTTTCGTCCGCCCCATTCGGTTTTAGATTTTGGGCAATCCTTTGATTGTTGATGTCACTTCCTGATAAGGAGATATCTAGTTCTGGTGGTAACGTAATCGTTGATGATGATAATGTTGACGATGGAGGGAACAAGGGCGATGGTAAGGATGATGGTGGAGTCGGGGTCCTCTGTCACGCGCAAGAATGATCAGAGGGAAGAGAGGGGTTATGGGTGTATGCCGCGATGGAACCTTGCCAAGGTTAAGAAGGCTTTTGGGTCTTCACCCAAAAAGAAATCGTCGAGACGACGCGGCAGAAGGAACGGTGAAGGTTGTGTTTTTTGCTTTAGCGGGCCCAAAACTCTGGAATCGCCGATGGAGTCTCATTTGAGCGATCCCAACGATGCGGCTTTCACGCATGAGATGCTGAGGGATTTATTGGAAAGGAATGACTTTTACTGTAGGGAATGCAATCCCCACTTGTCCATCCATTTCGCTTCGTGTGAGCATAGATAGCGAAGGGAAGTTTTTCGATCCATTGTTTGTATTTCTATACCTCGGCCGTTGTTGCAGAGGAGGCTGTGGAAAGGCTTCAATCAGAGGTATGCAAGATTGTTGAAATTGTTGAATTCGTGATCACCATGCTGGTTCTGATTTTTCCGAAAGGGATGACAATTGGGTTGTGAACTAAAATTGGAGTTCAAGTGTTAGTGGTTGGGGTGAATAATTCATCGGTTTATCAGACTGGACGGATATTGAATTCACGCTTCTCGATCACGTGATGAGTTGCAGAGTCATTAGGCCTCTTGCTTGGTCCGCACTTTTGGCCTGGGTTCTCGATTCCTCCTTTTGGAGGTGCTGTGAAATTGGTTTGAGGATTGTATAGTTGAAAGGAATACTCAGGGCAGAGAAAATCAGTCTCTGAAAAGTTTATGGTAGATTGCCACGTCAACGTGGAAGAATTGGATTCATCGTATTCTTTTCCAATTGTAGAGTTATACTTTTACACGGAGGAGAATGAGCATTCTTCTGCCAATGTATACGTGAGGGAATTCTTGTTTGTAAGACTTTTGGATCAATACTGCAGTAGGAAAGGCTTCTACATCCAGGGGTTGGTTCAGCAGTTTGTTCGTTGCTTTGTTTATCTACTTTTTCTAACTTTATGCGACCTTTTGATTTCTAGAGTCCTTCCAAGGGTTTCCATCCCTATATTGTTTTAGCTGGGGGTTTTATGTCTTGCTGGAAGTTCTGAAGACGAGATGAAGTATCACAATATCTCGACCCTCATTCAGCTTCCATGCAACAATTGATGAGACCATGCGTCTTAATATTGATTTAGCTAGGCTCAGGGCTACGACTCTTGGTGATCGGCTGAAATTAGCGGCTGCCAACCATGCAAATCCATGTCTTCACTTAGATGTGTGGCTACCGACAGATGAGAATGAATGGTGTGGTTGACAGGTGACTGCAGTCTATCTTACTCTTGCTGTTTTGCTTAGTTCAGAAAATGCACCTTCAGATGTCATATGCATCTAGTAACAGAAGTTACTGTTGATTGAAAGAACAACACAATAGAGAGTTACTCTATAAGAACCTCAGTTAGCATGCTTTGCTTCTGAGGCTCATAAACCATAAGCACTCGAAATAGACTTCTAGACAAATAAGAGAATCCCGTGTTTCTGAACTGGGGGTAGCTGGTGCTTGCAGAAACTGACTGGTTTCTACATTGCAGGTTACTTCTGTGCGTTGTACCTGGAAAATTTTCCCGATGGCTTTCAGAATGAGCTTGTTTCATTCTGGGTACGATTACGATGAAAAAAGAAAGACAAAAGGGGTTTAAACTAAAGTAAAACTAGAAGAATGCGTTGAATAGAGATTGATAAATTGATCCAAAGCACTCTTCGGACCATTTGAGAGTAAATTCATTCTGCTGAGTTGCATCATCCTGTCCTCTCGTTTTTGCATCATCCTAGTTGATCAAATGCCTATAGGTAGTGGGATGCAACTCTTGGCCGGTAAAGACTGTTATAATAGATTATAGAGGACAGACCAGATCATGGGCCATTAAAATCAAGAAAAGACATATGTAACGCCAGGGAAATCCTTAATCCATGAGGACACATGGGAATTCTGGGAATTCTTTAGCTATGCAAGGCTAGACACCCACAAGGGTCTTTTCTTCACGTGGTGTTTGGACAAACTTTTCGGAGGTGAAGAAAATTTAGGTGTAAGAAACTAAAATGAACAAAAAGGAAGTAAAGTAAAAGAAATTCACATTGATAAGAGACTTCTGAGAGGAGAAAACACTTCCGAGGAAAATAACATTTTTGTCTTATTTGTGCTACTTACATGAATGAATGTCCCCAATTCAATGATGCTGTAAGAAGGTAACCCAGTTGAGGGTAATTTCGGAAAGTAAATTCCTGGCAATCGAATTTTCCATCTTGGGAGGAAAGGTTGTGGCCTAAAGACTTGATTTTCTAAATAATTTTATGTTATTTGGTCAAAATCTCCCCAACAAATTACTCTAAGAATTTCGCATGCTACATGTATTCCTAAACGGGAGACTTTTGAAATCCACCTCCTATATCTGATTCCCTAACCAAAGTTTAATTCTTTGATTAATTATTTGAACATAATTTCTTGTACCAACATCATAAACTACACATAAATTGCACAAATCCCCTCTGATTATGTAAGTTTTAGAAGGGTTTTGGCTAATAAAACTTCTTAGTAAAGATATTTTATTGTTCGTAAAGCACCGTTATTCTCAAGTCTGTGCACAATTCATGTTGCAGGAGACGTACAATTTTTCCTTATTGGATTATGTGTTTCGGAGATTTATTAGTAAGACTTGAATTTATTAGATTGAAGCCTTGAAAACTAGAATCCTCTCCCTATTTCTCCTCTTCTTCTAAAAACAGAGTTTCCCAGAAATTCAACGGGGAAGTGAGTCAAACTTTGCGGGACAAGATTCAACCTTTTCTTTCTCCAACATGTGAAATGAAAATGGGAAAACAAAAAACAAAGAACAATGAAAATCCAATGGGCTCCATTGCTGTCGTTTGAGACTTTCCCATGTTAGCGTCGGATTTACAATCCACGAACAAGAGGATATATAAAAACCCTAACTCGCGCCTCATTGTCTCTACACTCTGCTCTGCGCGACAGACATTGTGTCATCTCAGCTGCTTCCAGCTCAATCTTGGGACCCTCCCTTGATTCCGTTTATGCGATTTGGGCGGGGTTCGCAAGTGGAGATCACGCCACTGTCCCAATTGGATAAACCGGACGTCGAGCTGATTGCCCTTCCTTCTCGAAAATCATCGTGGTGCCGGCACACACACCTCAAACGCGTACGGACAGCAGTATTTCCTCCTTGACGGGGCCCCCCATGTCTGCTCTGACTATTTTTCGGCGGGTGCGTGAGGTGTTCTTGCTTCTTGCGTGGGTCGATTTTGCTCCGGCCTAAACTTGTTTTATTTTTGATTTAATGGACCTTCACCTTGCTTCCGTCTCTTTTCCTTTGGTTTATTGTACGCTTTGTGCGAGCTGATTCTTTTTACATCTTTTGTGGGGTCTGACAGCATTCGGAGTAGGTTGATAGAATCATATCGCTAAAATCGTATTTTGTTTTCGTTTCTCTCTGTAGCCGTGATGGCTGCGTGTAGGATGTATTGATGTGTTGCAGTACGCAGAATGTCAATTGTTCCTGACTTGCTTTTAGGGGCACCCTGAGAATAAACTACATCCAGAATGAATCTTCTGTAGTTTCTAGTCCTGGGCCATTAGGTTGCCCTATATGCATGGTTTTAGTGAGTGTTTGTGTCGATGAGTTTATATGTGAATTGTTGTTTTTGGTCGGTGACTGTGTTTGGTGAGGTGAAGGCGGGAGTTTCTTACTGGCTTATTTTTTTTAGCGATATCAGTCGTGTTTTTTGTACTGAGAAAGGCGTAATAATTGGGTGGTTGTAGATTTAAAGGGAAGCGGATCTGTTGGTCTTGGTATTTGCTCTTAATGTTGCGATATAGTCGGGTAAGAGTGTCGAGTCGCAAGGACATCCGAGGTTGATGATCGTGATGTTGCTTCTCTCTTTTTTTAGTGGTATTTCTTTGTGCCGCGTCGGTGTCGTTGATGGGGGCCCTTATACACATAGCGGATAGGCTGGGGAGGCTTCCAGAGTCCACAGATCTTTGGGTTCCCTTTTTATTTGATCACGCAGGTTGAGGGCGGGTTGCTCAACATAAAAGAAAGATCTTGTCTGTAAAGCTTATATCGCATGTGTATACGGGTCAAACAAATAAAAAGACTTGATCAAGAAGAAGAGAATCACCTCACTGGATTCATATACGGTGCTCCCATATAAACCTTGAGTCTTGGGAGACACTACCAATGTGGCGGAAAGATCATGTCCCGAGCAACTTGTGCCTAATATAACAGGATAATCGAACGCGAATATGAAAGACAATTCCAGCAAAGCATCCGTTCAGATAACAACAGCAGAAAATTAAACCACCCATTATACGCTTTTATACCACATAGTGAACTTTCCAAAGCAATTACATATAATCACTCGCAACTAAACCATGTATAGGATGGCCAGGACTAGAAACTCAAGATTCATTCTGGATGTATTTATTGGTGCCTAAAAGAACAGGACAATGAATTCTGCGTACTGCACAACTATATCCTACTAGCCTAAGAAAAGGTTCTGATATTGATTCTATCACCCGAATCGCGACCACAAAAGATAAACAGAACAGTACGCAAAACCAGAGCAGGAATAAACTCAAAACAACGTAGAAATGACCCAGAGAGGCGAATCGTGAGAGCAAGCACGAGAGAGAGCATACCCATTAGAGCAGAGCAAAAACGGAGGAGACCCAGCAGGGAGAGAGGAATCGAGGGGCAGAGGAATGCCGGCGAGTTTGGCGGCCACGATGACGGAGAGAGGAGGGCAATCAGCTGCGAAAGACAGTTGCGTGATCTCCATCTTGCGAACCCCGCCCAAATCGCATAAAGGAATCAAAGGGAGTTTCCCAGATTGAGCTGGAAGCAGCTGAGTGACACAATGTCTGTGCGCGCAGAGCGTAGAGACAATGAGGGCGGCGAGTAGGTTTTATATATCCTCTTGTTCGTGGATTGTAAATCCGACGCTAACATGGGAAAGTCTCAAACGACAGCAATGGAGCCCATTGGATTTTCATTTTTCTTTTGTTTTTTGTTTTTCCATTTTCATTTTCACATGTTTGGAGAAGAAAAGGTTGAATCTTTGTCCCGCAAAGTTTGACTTCACTTCCCGTTGAATTTCTGGGAAACTCTGTTTTTAGAAGAAGAGGAGAATAGGGAGGATTCTAGTTTTCAAGGCTTCAATCTAATAAATTCAAGTCTTACTAATAAATCTCTCCAAACACATAATCCAATAAGAAAAATTGTACGTCTCCTGCACATGAATTGTGCACAGACTTGAGAATAACGGTGCTTTACGACAATAAAATATCTTTACTAAGAGTTTTATTAGCCAAAACCCTTCTAAAACTTACATAATCAGAGGGGATTTGTGCAATTTATGTGTAGTTTATGATGTTGGTACAAGAAATTATATGTTCAAATAATTAATCAAAGAATTAAACTTTGGTTAGGGAATCAGATATAGGAGGTGGATTTCAAAAGTCTCCCGTTTATGAATACATGTAGCATGCGAAATTCTTAAGTAATTTGTTGGGGAATATTTTGACCAATAACATAAATTTATTTAGAAAATCAAGTCTTTAGGCCACAAACCTTTCCTCCCAAGATGGAAAATTCGATTGCCAGAATTTACTTTTCCCAAAATTACCCTCAACGGGTTAGCCTTCTTAGCAGCATCATTGAATTGGGGCCATTCCTTCATGTACGTAGCCAAATTAGACACAACCTTTATTTTCTCGGAAGTGTTTTCTCCTCTCAGAAGTCTCTATCAATGTGAATTTCTTTTACTTATACTTCCTTGTTTGTTCATTTTTAGTTTCTTACCCGCCACAATTTTCTTCACCTCCGAAAAGTGTTTCTCAACACCCACGTGAAGAACAACGAACTTGTGGGTGTAATACCATTGCATAGCTAAAGAATTCCCCAGAATTCCCATGTTCCTCATGGATTAAGGACTTTCGCCTGGTCTTACAAGTATGTCTTTGTCTTGATTTTGAATTGCCCATGATCTGGTCTGTCCTCTATAATCTATTATAACATGTCTTTACCGGCAAGATTTGCTCCCGCTACCATCATCGTGCATTTGTCACAACTAGGATGATGCAAAAACGGAGAGGGACAATGGATGATGCAACTCAGCAGATATCGAATTTACTCATCAAGATGGTCCGAAGAGTGTTTGGATCAACTTTATCAATACTCTATTCACACAAACGGCCATTGCTCTTCTAGTATTTACTTTAGTTTTAAACCCGCGTTTTGTTCTTATCTTTTTTCATCGATACGTACACGTAGACTGAAACAGCTCACTTCTGTCACAAGCCATCGGGACAAAATTTTCCAGGTACAACGCACGAAGTAACCTGCAATGTAGAAACCAGTCCAGTTTCTGCAAGCACCACTACCCAGTTCATAAACACTGGATTCTCTTTATTTGTCTAGAAGTCTATTTCGAGTGCTTATGTTTATGGAGCTCAAGCAAAGGACAATGCTAACTGAGTGTTCTTATAGGTAGTAACTCTCTATTGTGTGTTGATTCTTTCAATCAACAGTACTTCTGTTACTACAGACTGTGCATATGATCATCTGCAAGGGTGCATTTTTCTGAACGTAGGTCACAACACAGCGCAAGCGCTCATATAGACTGGATTCACCTGTCACCCACCAGTCATTCTGCATCAGTCGGTAGCCATACCATTCTCACGGTTGAAGTACATGGATTTTGGCATGGTTGGCAGCGCTAATTTCAGCCGATCACCAAGAGTCGTAGCGCCTGAGCCCTAGCTAAATCAATATTAAGACTGCATGGTCTCATCAATTGTTGCGATGGAAGCATTGAATGAGGGCCGAGCATATTGTGAATTCTTTCACTCGTCTTCATGAACGTTCAGCGAAGACATAATTACCCCCTAGCTACATAACAATACTAGGGTGAGAAACCGGGCCTTGAAGACACGTCTAGAAATGTCCAAATAGGTCGCATAAAGTTTAGATAAAAGTAGATAATACAAAGCAACAACAAACTGCGAACCAGCACCAACCCCCTGGATGTAGAAGCCCTTTCCTTGACTGTCAGGTATTGACTCCAAACACTGTTCTTTACAAACAAGAATTCCCGATCACAGTTATACACCTTTGGCAGCAGCGACTGCTCATATGCTCTACTCCGTTGTCAGAAGTATAACTCTAACATTGCGATAAGACAATATCGCTGACAATCCACTAGTCTTGGCCACGTTGACGTGGGCAATCTCCATAACTTTTCAGAGAGCCTTGCATTTTTCTCTGCCTGAGTATTCCTTTCATCTATACAATCCTCACAACCATTTCACGAGCACCTCGGCAAAAGGAGGAATCGAGAACGCCAGGACCCTAAAAGTTGCCGGCACCAAGCAAGTAGGCCTATGACACTGCTGCAACTCATCACCGTTATCTGAGCAACTGCGTAGAGATTCAATATCCGTCCATAGTCTGATAAACCGATGAATTATAATCCACGCCAACGCACTAAACTTGAACACCAATTTTAGCTGGGTCACAACGCCAATTGTCATCGCCTTTCGGCAAAATCAGAAGCCAGCATGGATGATCACTGACGGCATATCAACAATTCTCAACCTCGTGGGGTTGCACTTGCATCCGGGTTCTTATAATTGCAAGCGCTCCTTCACAGCCATCCTCTGCAACAACTGCCGAGGGTATCAGAAATACCAAACAACTGGCAGTATCGAGAAAAGTCTTCCCTGCCCAAAAAAAAAAAAAAAAGACCATGGTGTCGCGTCTATGCTGCATGGGAGTCTGGGCGGACAACTAAGCTGAACGACAAGATGGATTGACAAGGTGGAGGGATTCGCATGTCCTAACAGTAAAAAAGTGCATTCCTTTCCAAATAAAATCCGCTCGGCATATCTTGGTCATTGACTGCGTGAAAGCCGCAATCGCTTGGGATCAGAGGTGCTCATCATTTATGAGACCTGGACCGACTGCGTCGATGGGTTTATTCCAGTCGTTAAATTGGGTCAAACTTGCAGCTAGAGAGCAAATAAATAACTCTACAGAACCATTGGTACACCGTGGTGGTATCCGACGAATAAAGAGAGGGGGGTTTTTGGACGCAAGCGGTCGTGGAGCTAACAGGGGACGATGTTCTATGAAGCTGGTTGAGGTGAATGAGGCAAGGGGGGCGCAGAGAGACTAAAGCCAGGGAGTGAGGGTAGAGGCTGTGTTCAAGGGCCATATTGGCCAGCGAGAGGGCGTGTAGTCAAAACGATCCTGCGTCGTGGCATATGCACCTCGAGTGAACGCTGGGGAGAGGGAGAATCTCTTTTGGCCCTCGTGGGCACGACAGGTCCACCCATCATGGGCACTGTCGATATGAGCTCATGGCCAAGCTGCGAGCGATTACAGATGGGTGGGAAAATAGGCGCTGGGTGGAAGGGGACCGGGAAGCACTTGAACAAAGGAAGAGTAGGGCTGCTCCTAGAAGTGAGTCAGGAGGTGAACAGGGGGCCGAAAGTGGCCAGGGATCGGGCGGTCCCCAGTGGGGTCGTGAATGGTGGCAGTCCAAGATCGGAGTTGGCGGGCCAGAGTCCGACAAGCGGAGGGGAACAGGGGGAGGGGGGGAGGGAGGAGCGAATGGAAGAGGCTAGCACCAAGGTAGACCGGGGACACAACGAAATGCGCGGATGCCAATGGGGACACAGGACAACCGGGGTCTGGTGAGCGACGTGGGAGTTGTGTTTGGAGAGGTGCGGGGTCGCGTACCAAAGGGAACAGTGGCGGTTATAGAGTGTTCTGAGGAGACAGTTTTGTGCCGACGGCGCAGTAGCGAGGGGAGCGGGGAGATGAGGATAACTTCCGGCTGAAGTGTCTCCTGTAATTAGGTTAATGATTGAGGGTCCCTGGTTTCATTTGACTTGGCAACTTAGATTGCACCGATTTAGCCATTTCGTGGGTGGCCCCATCGTATGCCATCAAAAGGTTAATGGAGTACATGGTTGACACAGTTTAAGGAGTTTTGCTCGGGTGAGAACGCTGACGATGCGAAGAGGTAGTCGCGTGATGGAAGTGTACCCGGAAAAAATTTTTGCCTCCTAAAGCATGGATGTCCCGATCAAAGATAAGGCTGGCTGCGAGACAGCCCCTGTGGGGAATGGGGGAAAAGAAATGGTTATTTATGACCATCTGGGCAGATCAATTTGACATGCTTTAAATTTCCTTTTGTTTCGGGCACCAAATTGAATAATTTGATAATAAAAAATTTTAAACAAATAGTTATATTGACTGTTAAGAAAAATTAATCTAAAAAGACAGGTTGCATTCACTTGTCCGTAACTAGTATGCACTCGTCCTATTTCCGTGTGCAGTAACAATTGAAATATTTTTTCATTTATCGTCATTTTATTTGTGTTAGGGGATATCAAAGGGGTCTGAGTCATTTTTTAGAATTTTTTTGTTTTTCAAGATTTCGGTTGTTCCGTGCATAGTACAACAACGCCATTTAACAGTCTAATAA
>JAGVVM010007219.1:0-28493 GCA_019149425.1 Psidium friedrichsthalianum
CTCAACCATCAATCACATGTATACTTATCCTTCCTTGGTATACACATTGCATGGTACTATCATGATATATACAATGACATACAAACAAAGGCATGCAACTAGAACACTCATTACAATCTCCCACCCACAATGCATCACACGCGTTCTAGTTATTAATGGCTTCTCGGCCATAGCACAAACCGCTTATATCACCGGGATGGTTAAATGATCTTTGGCATGACCAGGCGTCATCCTGCTTCGTCGGGAACGATAAATAATGACCCCCTAAGAACCCTCAGGCCAAATATATCAAGCATTCTTGTAAGGAGTGCAGCCCTTAGTACCCCCGGGATGGACTATCAGGAAATCAATAAGCCATATAATTCCTTGGTACCCTTAGGATAGACATATCAAGCATCGTCCCTTAGTAACCCTGTGTGACAGTTTCTATCATGTGACCGTACGAGCATACTAGATAATCATGCCAGTTTATATCTTCGTGTTTAGCCCAATGCAACATGGTCGTGCTCACAACTCAGCTCATTGCCATTTTCATGCTAAAGATGCAATGGAAAAATCATATGCGGTCACATGAACGCACCTTTTCCATTAAAACTTGATACTCCAACTTGGTGATTAATCCACATATCCATACATATTTATTCAACCAAGGCGCATAGCAATCAACAAATAATCACCCAGTAATAAACCAATAATCACCAATTAATTCTGAATAATAACCAAATAATAATTATTATTTTATTCTGACCACGGTTAATAATTTGACTATAGTTAATTAACTCAACTACGGCTAACTAGCCCAACCTTAGTTAATTAACTCAACTATAATTAATTAAATCAAACTAGTTAATTAACCCAACCATAATTAGTCAAACTAACAATAGTTAATTAACGTGATCATGATTAACAAAAAGTAACTATGGTTAATAAAGTAACCATGGTTAATATTAAAGTAACTATAATTAACTAAAGTAGCTATGAGCCTATGGTTAACTATAAAATAAACTACGATTAATTAACCTAACCAAGGTCAATTAATCCAACCATAGTTGATTAACATAAACTAACCATGATTAGCATAATCTAACCACAATTAACATAATTTTAACTAACACTCAATGCAATTAACAATCTAAACAAGGATTATGAGGTTAAATCACAAACTAAATAACTGGCGACGATGGCGCTCAGGTGATTCGGTTGCGAGGCGTGGCGATGTACAATGGTGATCCGATGGCTGCAACAACTTATAGATGGCTCGATTTAGGGGTGGTGAGGTTGTAGGTGGCGTGGGTGGTGCACGTACAGCGACGGAGCTTGAATCTCACCAAACGATCTTTGAGTATCCCTAACGAGCCAATGTGCAGCTCAAATCCGTGAAAATCAACGGTTTCTTTGATGATCAACCCCTTGATCCAAGTGGCCCTCGATGTTACAGTCGTGTAGGAGAAAGCAAAACTCAACTTTTCTTTGGATGAGCTCAAACAAATGATTTCTTGTTAGGTGCACATAGAAAATCGAGGAAATGAGCTCTTGAGTTAGGGCTTGCAGATGGCAGCAGGTGGCTCAGCTTGCAGTGGGAGATGGTGGCTAGGTGAGGTGGTGAATTGCAAGCGGCAGAGAAGGTTGGACGGTGGCCAAAAATGGAGAAGAAGAGGAGAGAAAGAGATCCCAGCCGAATGGGGAGGAGAGGAAGAGAAGAGAGGTCAGGACAAAATGAGGAAGAGTGGGAGAGAAGAGAGAGAAAGAAAAGATGGGGCCTACTCCATAAATTTATTAAATAGATTTTTGTCTTATATCAGTAAATTAAAGGGGGTAAAAGGGTAATTCACACAAAGCGTATTAGTCAATAAGCATAAAGGTTAAGGGTATTTTGGTCATTTTTTACAAGGGCAAAATGATAATTTCAAGGAAAATGGGAAAATGTTAAATTACTTTTAAGGGAAAAATGGTAGTTTCACTTTTAAGGTCGGCTAGGGCTACACTTGGGCACGGGTGGTCCGATTCTATGATTCGACGGCTTGATTATCCCGATACACTTAATTCTACTCTATTCTCCTGTCTGATGCCTTAGAATTTCAATCCCCTTTCAATCCAATAAATCAACATGCAACCATTGTCCTTAAGACTCGAAAATCCAATATCATTGTCTTACAAACGGTCGAATTTTGGGATGTCACAACTCTCCCCTTAAGGGAATTATTCTTGAAATTACACCGTTAACATCCTCAAAAAGATCAAGGTACTGGCACCTCATAAGATCCTTACTTCCTACACGCTCCCTCTATTCTGTGGTGTTGTCAAATCACTTTGACCAAGGGAAATTGTCTTATCGAAAGCATTGCTCTTTCCTGTTCTCAATCCTTACTAGTCATTCCACGTACGATACTTGCCCATCCAAATTATTCTATTTAAAATCTAATGTGTGAGCTGGGTTAGGCTCATACTTCCTCAGCATCAATACATGGAAGACGTCATGTACTTGAGCAATTCTCGACGACAATGCAAACGATAAGCCAAAATCTCAAATGGCCTAACGTATCTCAAAATTAAATCCTCATCCTTTTACTATGCTTTCACACTAACTACTTGATATCTTGATATCCATGAATCACTAAATCTCACAATCTTCTCTATTCAAAGGGGTCCTATTGCCATAATACTTACAAATCTATCTAGCCATACCAGTCTGCGATCATCCATATTACACCACGAATATTCCAGGCAATTCTCTGTTAGGAGTATGCCATAAAGAACCATGTGATGGTCACATGTATGGCATAAATATTATACTATCGATATTTCATTAATGCAAGACGCTTGTTTATTCATCTTGTCCATTTATTTTAGATGAATGAAGTCATTAGATCAGTGGAATTGATACCCATTCTTGAGGCGTCAAGAATACGTGTGACGAGTCATTAGTTGGTTTCTAATCTTCAAATTGGTCATGGTCGAAGGATCGTGGATGGGCGTGCACGAGCCGTTGAGACCAGGTGTGTTCGTAGCCTTACTTAGGAGTATGTCCTAAAATAACCATGTGATGGTCACATGTATGGCATAAAATATTGTACTATCGATATTTCATTAATGCAAGACGCTTGTTTATTCATATTGTCCCTTTATTTAGATGAATGAAGTCCATTAGATCAGTTGGAACTGATACCCATCTTGAGGGTCAAGCATATGGTGAGAGTCATCAGTGGTTTCTAATTTTCAAATTGGTTCCTGGTCGAAGGATCGTGGATTGGGGTGCACGAGCCGGTTGAGACCAGTGGTGTTCGTAGCCTGCTATGAGCTTGGATGTCCAATAGGGATGACGAGTCACAAGTCATCGGACGTTAGACGTCTAAGCTGAAACACAGGTGTTCGTATTGAAACGAGTTCGATCGAATGCGCTGAACGTGATGAAAGAGCGATTGACTAACATGGAGGCTTCGTGCTGGTCAATGTTTCAATCGCTCTGGCTTTGGTATGTTAGTGGTCCTCAGACCTGAGCCACGATGATGGCTTGTATGTAGGATAGCTGGGTCACAGGTACGATATGGCCGATCATTGTTCGCCTCTGGCATGATGGTCATAGTCCTCCATGTATGAAGTCACAGGTGTGGACAAAAGTTGAGATCTGTCTCCTCATAAGATGAGGTTGATTCCTATGCGATCTATACATGGCAGTGTATTAGAAAGTCCTTGGCCAAGACAGAAGTCGAGAGTAGTCTCGCCGAATGCACGTCAGATAGATTGTGCATGTGATCGAATCTGTGGGTTGACTCATATATCTATGGCCCTCATTCGATCGAGACATGTAAGATAGAAGGACTGAATAACACTGAACCAAGGCCAACAGATTCACTTTGTCTCGTACTTCATTCTGAATGAGTGACCGTGATATGTTGCTAGACGTCACTCACAGTTTATGGGATCTAAGGATTGATTGGGACGACAATTCCTTGAGGAATCTCACTGCCAGTTCAGGGGTGAACTTAGGAATGTCACACGCCTTAACCGACATCTGGCGACGTCCATAACGAAGACGGGATCGCGAGAATGCGATAGGACTATTTGGATAGTCAAAAGGAGTTGAAACGGATTGGATTCGTTTCCCTTTTCTAATGCTTACTAAAGGACGAAATAGATGACACAGGCATGACATTAGGATGATGTCATTGATGATGTAATGGTTACATCATACCGCATCATAATTGAATAAGAATAGTATCCAAAAGAGAGGATAAGAAAGATATCATCTAGAAGTCAAAAGTAAGATAGTATTTTCTATCGTTGACAGAGACGTTTGCATGTCAAACGACGTGATTTAATCACGAAACTAGAGAACTTGAAATTTAGAATGATAGAGTCTGGGGATGAGAATTGCGCTGAAACGATGCCATTTGGGCCGCCCAAATGGGTGCCCAATCTGGCTGACGAGCTGGTCAAAGGCGACTAAATTGTCGCCTTTGACCGCCGCCCATTGGGCGAAACCCACGTGGCTGGTCAAAGGTGGTTTGACCTCCTTTGACCAGCGTCCAGCTAGCCACGTGGGCTAGCTAGAAGGACACATGGCGGCCTCCCAATGGGCCGCCACGTAAGACGGTTAGAGGGGCGGTGATTCTCTCCCTCTAATCCAACATCTATAAATAGAGGTCAGGCCCCTCAAATTCCAAGGTTAGAAATGTGTGAAGAGTCACACATACATGTGCCAAATTTCATGAGAAAGTGAACTCACGAATCGACCAATTCGGATACACAAAGTTTGTGTTCCATTGGTTGAAAACGAAGGGTTCGGATTGAGACGCGCGAGGATTACTAGCATAATCCGAGGGCGTTTCTCCGAATCTCCGTCTTCAAGGTCGCATGGGGTCGGAGCGTGTCTAAACTAGAGGCCGACACCTCTTGTGCTCGAGGATAAAGAAGCAGAGTCGCATCCATCCTCTGTTATCCAAGTACGTTTCTAAACTAGCTTTAGAAAGTTCGATTTTCGATTAAAGTATACGAGGATTTCTAAGACGATCCAGGGTGCCGTTTGAATTTATTTCTTCTGCTGCGCATATGATATGTTATCCAGGTATGTGACGAGCACCCGAGATCATTAGAAACCCAAAATTCTCACACTTGCTAATCCACATGGCGTTATTCAAGACCACAATGTCTATCACATTTCACTAGGCAAGGCATCTGTCATCACTCAGGATACACATAACCTATGGCATTCTTGATAGCAATCTCACATGCCATGCGGGATTCCAAAGTTATGGTTTTTAAAACAAATTCACACCCCACCATAATGATGGTGATTCACTGGCCAACTAGCTTGTGTGGATCTCATCACATCTTAAGTTTACCCCAATCACATAGTAGGGCCTCTCTTGATCGTAACGGAGTATAACAAACACTGACTTTCATCAATATCCACAAGTGTTCAGGCATTTCCTCTTTCATTGTATCTCAATCATTCATTCTTTTCTTGTCCCTTGTTCGAGATGCAATGCTATATACTTTGAAATATTTTTACTTTGAGAATCAACTTTAATGCAATGTATCTTCAAAACAAGTCAAACTTAGCTTGATACCTAGACTCGTCACTTTCAATGGCTTTGGTCACTCCTGCCTCCACTACCATCCTAAATGTTTGCTAGGAACCGCACCTGTTTGAGTCTCTTTGCTCTGGTGATTACTTTCTGGCCTCATCAGACTTGGTCTTTACAGTTTTTCAAGTATCCATTACAAAGAGAGTCCTATTCCACACATCTTGTGACATCCCTTGTCCCACATCGCTTAGGGAGGGATCCCGGGCTGGCTTATAAGCTGGGCTTGCCTTTAACTCAAAAGACGCGTTTTTCGGGGGTTGTATGGGCGACCCTCGGAGGAACAAAACCGTGAGGACTGTGTGTCCAAAGCGGACAATATCTTGCGAGTGGCGGCCCAGGCCGTTATAATTGGTATCAGAGCCGACTCCCGACAGCATGTGTGGACCGCAGTGGGCGCTCGCTGGTGCACGCGGTGCACAGCGGGGACGCTGTGCCGCTGAGGGGGGGGAGTTTGTGACATCCCTTGTCCCACACGCTTAGGGAGGGGATCCCGGGCTGGCTTATAAGGCTGGGCTTGCCTTTAACTCAAAAGACGCGTTTTTCGGGGGTTGTATGGCGACCCTCGGAGGAACAAAACCGTGAGGACTGTGTGTCCAAAGCGGACAATATCTTGCGAGTGGCGGGCCCAGGCCGTTATACATCTCATATCATGATTCACATAGTTTGTGAGTATCACGTTAATCCCATCCCATACCAATCTGATAGTTTATCAAGTCAGACAACACAAATAATATGCTCAAGCATGTACAATTCTCAAACTTTCACTTTAGTGTGATAAAATTCGTGCAATGCATAAACGTCCTCACTACGTTTAACGTATCACTCATTTTCACATCAATCCTCACCTTAACTGACTAATCTATCATCATAAGCGACCAATTCATCAGCAAGGATTAATAGCGTAGGTTACTCTATAAACCTCAAGTCAGTCACTGTCATTCAGAATCAAAATCATTCAATCAAATTGGTCTTGCATCCATATTCAATATCTAAACCACAAAGCACAAGATTAATTCGTGCCTAATACTTTACCTTCACTGATCATTTCCCTGTGAACATCAGTTATCGTCAAAGCGTTTTGATATGATTAATATCTAAAAATAATCAAAACACTATACAGATACAAGCCAAAGTTCCACAAATAGCAATCCGTCACAATTTCATATCCACAATCCATATATAGGCTAACCATCAAACTTCACGGTTTAAACCTATCGATAAGTCATTACAATCTCGACTTATAGTTCAATTCACTTGTCAATAACAATATTATAACCTCAAGGCACGAAAATCAATAAGCTAAAAAATGATTGATGAACTTCTCAACTAGAAAGTAGCCTAAGCTACAACCAATCTCTTACCAATCATAAAATACATGCACTTGTAAGTTTTAAATGTGCACATGCCTACCGAACAAGTTAGTCACTAGCGCACCTATCACTTCAACAACTTACTCTGATACTAAAATGTAGAGCCCAAAATGCTATCTCAATACTTATTTATTCCTCATTCTCTTCTTAATCGTTTAGAGTATAGATGGCGCGTGCGGTAGGCTTATTTAGAAAATCAGATCAAATAGGAGGCCATACTAAAACACAAGTGCATAACAAAAACGACAAAGGTAGGCATGCCAATATAGGGTATGGCTTAATAGGGTTTGACTAACCCGATGACACGTCAGCTCTCAAGCAAAAGTACAACTTTATGTATTTACATACATATAAACATATTTTGAATAGTTCTTTGCAAAAGTTCATCAAAACACTTAGGGTGAATTATAGGGTAAGATATTATTTCGATTACTATGGCCTATTTACAGTCTCCTTAATATATGTATTCTCTCCATACTTTCATCTTCATCAACAAGATATAACTCTTTAGAGCAACAGGTCCTGAAAACGATTAATAATAACGGGGAGATATACAATCTCCGTGAATGCCCTAAGCTCAAGTGGGGTGCTGATTCACCTATGATGGCTTAAACATGTGGGTTATTGTCAATAACAGATCAATTATTTGTGACCTCTGCAACCCTCTAGTTACTACATGATTAGGCGCTTGACTCAACCACTCAACCATTAACCACATGCATACTTATCCTGCCTTGGTACAGACATTGCACAGTACTATCATGGCATATACAACGACACATAAAACAAGGCATGCAACTAGAGCACCCATCACAATCTCTCATGCACAATATATCACACGTGTTCCGATTATTAACGCACTTGGCCATAGCATCGCCGTGGTACTCCCCAAACTATTAAATGCTCTTTAATATGACTGGGCATCGTTCCATTCCATAGGGCATGCTAACCAATAATTCCTTGGTACCTTTGGGCCAGATATATCATACATTCCTATAAGGAGTGTCGATCTAGCACAAATTGAGACCGACATCTGTATAGCCCCTTGGTACCCCACGAGATGGACTATTGGGCAACCAATAAGCTATGTAATTCTCTGGTACTCTGGGACAGACATATCAGGCATCGTCCCTTATTACCCCTAGGTAACAGTTTCCATTATGTGACAATACGAGCAGACCAGACAATCATGCTAGTTCATATCTTCGTATTTAGCCTAGGCAACATGGTCATGCTCACAACTCAGCTAATTTCCATTTTTCATACTTAAAGATGCAATGAAAAAATCACATGTGGTCAAATGAACACACCTTTTCCATTAAACTTGATACTTCAACGTGGTGATTGATCCACATATCCATACATATTTATTCAACCAAGGCATACATCAATCAGTAAATAATCACCAATAATAACCAATAATCAACAACTAATTACCAAATTATTATTATTATTTATACGACCATGGTTAATTAATCCGACGACAGTTAATTAACTCAACTATGGCTAACTAGCTTAACCTCAGGATATTAACCCATCCTAGTTAATTAGTCAAACTATAATTAATAAACTACCTTAGTTAATTAACCCAACCATATTTAATTAAAGTAACAATAGTTAATTAACCTGATCATGGCTAACGAAAAGTAACGATGGTTTAATAAAATAACCATGGTAAATATTAAAGTAACTATAATTAATTAAAGTAACTACGGTTAACTATAAAGTAACTATGGTTAATTAATCTAACCAGGGTTAATAAAACCAATGACAGTTAGTACATAAACTAAACCACCACTAAGATAAACTAATCACAATTAGCATATGCTAATTGTGATTAGTTTATCTAGTGGTGGTTAGTTTATGTTAATAACTGTCATTGGTTTAATTAACCCTGGGTAGATTAATTAACCATAGTTACTTTATAGTTAACCGTAGTTACTTTAATTAATTATAGTTACTTTAATATTTACCATGGTTATTTTATAAACCATCGTACTTTTCGTTAGCCATGATCAGGTTAATTAACTATTGTTACTTTAATTAAATATGGTTGGGTTAATTAACTAAGGTTAAGTTTATTAATTATAGTTTGACTAATTAACTAAGGATGGGTTAATATCCTGAGGTTAAGCTAGTTAGCCATAGTTGAGTTAATTAACTGTCGTCGGATTAATTAACCATGGTCGATATAAATAATAATAATAATAATTTGGTAATTAGTTGTTGATTATTTGGTTATTATGGGTGATTATTTACTGATTGATGTATGCCTTGGTTGAATAAATATGTATGGATATGGGATCAATCACCACGTTGAAGTATCAAGTTTAATGGAAAAGGTGTGTTCATTTGACCACATGTGATTTTTCATGCATCTTTAAGTATGAAAAATGGAAATTAGCTGAGTTGTGAGCATGACCATGTTGCACTAGGCTAAATACGAAGATATGAACTAGCATGATTGTCTGGTCTGCTCGTATTGTCACATAATGGAAACTGTTACCTAGGGGTAATAAGGGACGATGCCTGATATGTCTGTCCCAAGAGTACCAGAGAATTACATAGCTTATTGGTTGCCCAATAGTCCATCTCGTGGGGTACCAAGGGGCTATACAGATGTCGGTCTCAATTTGTGCTAGATCGACACTCCTTATAGGAATGTATGATATATCTGGCCCAAAGGTACCAAGGGAATTATTGGTTAGCATGCCCTATGGAATGGAACGATGCCCAGTCATATTAAAAGAGCATTTAATAGTTTGGGGAGTACCACGGGCGATGCTATGGCCAAGTGCAGTTAATAATCGGAACACGTGTGATATATTGTGCATGAGAGATTGTGATGGGTGCTCTAGTTGCATGCCTTGTTTATGTGTCGTTGTATAATGCCATGATAGTACTGTGCAATGTCTGTACCAAGGCAGGATAAGTATGCATGTGGTTAATGGTTGAGTGGTTGAGTCAAGCGCCTAATCAGTAGTAACTAGAGGGTTGCAGAGGTCACAAATAATTGATCTGTTATTGACAATAACCCACATGTTTAAGCCATCATAGGTGAATCAGCACCCCACTTGAGCTTAGGGCATCACGGAGATGTATATCTCACCCGTTATTATTAATCGTTTTCAGGACCTGTTGCTCTAAAGAGTTATATCTTGTGATGAAGATGAAAGTATGGAAGAGAATACATATATTAAGGAGACTGTAAATAGGCCATAGTAATCGAAATAAATATCTACCCTATAAATTCACCCTAAGTGTTTTGATGAACTTTTGCAAAGAACTATTCAAATATGTTATATGTATGTAAATACATAAAGTTGTACTTTTGCTTGAGAGCTGACGTGTCATCGGGTTAGTCAAACCCTATTAAAGCCATACCCTATATTGGCATGCCTACCTTTGTCGTTTTTGTTATGCACTTGTGTTTTAGTATGGCCTCCTATTTGATCTGATTTTCTAAATAAGCCTACCGCACGCGCCATCTATAACTCTAAACGATTAAGAAGAGAATGAGGAATAAATAAGTATGAGATAGCATTTTGGGGCTCTACATTTTAGTATCAGAGTAAGTTGTTGAAGTGATAAGGTGCGCTAGTGACTAACTTGTTCGGTAGGCATGTGCACATTTAAAACTTACAAGTGCAGGTATTTATGATTGGTAAGAGATTGGTTGTAGCTTAGGCTACTTTCTAGTTGAGAAGTTCATCAATCATTTTTTAGCTTATTGATTTTCGTGCCTTGAGGTTATAATATTGTTATTGACAAGTGAATTGAACTATAAGTCGAGATTGTAATGACTTATCGATAGGTTTAAACCGTGAAGTTTGATGGTTAGCCTATATTATGGATTGTGGATATGAAATTGTGACGGATTGCTATTTGTGGAACTTTGGCTTGTATCTGTATAGTGTTTTGATTATTTTTAGATATTAATCATATCAAAACGCTTTGACGATAACTGATGTTCACAGGGAAATGATCAGTGAAGGTAAAGTATTAGGCACGAATTAATCTTGTGCTTTGTGGTTTAGATATTGAATATGGATGCAAGACCAATTTGATTGAATGATTTTGATTCTGAATGAACAGTGACTGAACTTGAGGTTTATAGAGTAACCTACGCTATTAATCCTTGCTGATGAATTGGTCGCTTATGATGATAGATTAGTCAGTTAAGGTGAGGATTGATGTGAAAATGAGTGATACGTTAAACGTAGTGAGGACGTTTATGCATTGCACGAATTTATCACACTAAAGTGAAAGTTTGAGAATTGTACATGCTTGAGCATATTATTTGTGTTGTCTGACTTGATAAACTATCAGATGGTATGGGATGGGATTAACGTGATACTCACAAACTATAGTGAATCATGATATGAGATGTATAACGGCCTGGGCCCGCCACTCGCAAGATATTGTCCGCTTTGGACACACAGTCCTCACGGTTTTGTTCCTCCGAGGGTCGCCCATACAACCCCCGAAAAACGCGTCTTTTGAGTTAAAGGCAAGCCCAGCCTTATAAGCCAGCCCGGGATCCCCTCCCTAAGCGATGTGGGACAAGGGATGTCACAAACTCCCCCCCCTCAGCGGCACAGCGTCCCCGCTGTGCACCGCGTGCACCAGCGAGCGCCCACTGCGGTCCACACATGCTGTCGGGAGTCGGCTCTGATACCAATTATAACGGCCTGGGCCGCCACTCGCAAGATATTGTCCGCTTTGGACACACAGTCCTCACGGTTTGTTCCTCCGAGGGTCGCCCATACAACCCCCGAAAAACGCGTCTTTTGAGTTAAAGGCAAGCCCAGCCTTATAAGCCAGCCGGGATCCCCTCCCTAAGCGATGTGGGACAAGGGATGTCACAAGATGTGTGGAATAGGACTCTCTTTGTAAATGGATGACTTGAAAAACTGTAAAGACAAGTCTGATGAGGCCAGAAAGTAATCACAGAGCAAAGAGACTCAAACAGGTGCGGTTCCTAGCAAACATTTAGGATGGTAGTGGAGGCAGGAGTGACCAAAGCCATTGAAAGTGACGAGTCTAGGTATCAAGCTAAGTTTGACTTGTTTTGAAAGATACATGCATTAAAGTTGATTCTCAAAGTAAAAAATATTTTCAAAAGTATATAGCATTGCATCTCGAACAAGGGACAAGAAAAGAATGAATGAATTGAGATACAATGAAAGAGGAAATGCCTGAACACCTTGTGGATATTGATGAAAGTCAAGTTTGTTATACCTCCGTTACGATCAAAGAGAGGCCCTACTATGTGATTGGGGTAACCTTAAGATGTGATGAGATCCACACAAGCTAGTTGGCCAGTGAATCAACATCATTATGGTGGGGTGTGAAATTTGTTTTAAAAACCATAAACTTTGGAATCCCCAGCATGGCATGTGAGATTGCTATCAAGAAATGCCATAGGTTATGTGTATCCTGAGTGATGACAGATGCCTTGCCTAGTGAAATGTGATAGACATTGTGGTCTTGAATAACGCCATGTGGATTAGCAAGTGTGAGAATTTTGGGTTTCTAATGATCTCGGGTGCTCGTCACATACCTGGATAACATATCATATGCGCAGCAGAAGAAAATAAATTCAAACGGCACCCTGGATCGTCTTAGAAATCCTCGTATACTTTAATCGAAAATCGAACTTTCTAAAGCTAGTTTAGAAACGTACTTGGATAACAGAGGATGGATGCGACTCTGCTTCTTTATCCTCGAGCACAAGAGGTGTCGGGCCTCTAGTTTAGACACGCTCCGACACCCATGCGACCTTGAAGACGGAGATTCGGAGAAACGGCCTCGGATTATGCTAGTAATCTCGCGGCGTCTCAATCCGAACCCTTCGTTTTCAACCAATGGAAACACAAACTTTGTGTATCCGAATTGGTCGATTCGTGAGTTCACTTTCTCATGAAATTTGGCACATGTATGGTGACTCTTCACACATTTCTAACCTTGGAATTTGAGGGGCCTGACCTCTATTTATAGATGTTGGATTAGAGGGAGAGAATCACCGCCCCTCTAAACCGTCTTACGTGGCGGCCCATTGGGAGGCCGCCATGTGTCCTTCTAGCTAGCCCACGTGGCTAGCTGGACGCTGGTCAAAGGAGGTCAAACCACCTTTGACCAGCCACGTGGGTTTCGCCCAATGGGCGGCGGTCAAAGGCGACAATTAGTCGCCTTTGACCAGCTCGTCAGCCAGATTTGGGCACCCATTTGGGCGGCCCAAATGGCATCGTTTTCAGCGGCAATTCTCATCCCAGACTCTATACATTCTAAATTTCAAGTTCCTCTAGTTTCGTGATTAAATCACGTCGTTTGACATGCCAAACGTCTCTGTCAAACGGATAGAAAATACTATCTTACTTTGACTTTCTAGATGATAATCTTTCTTATCCTCTCTTTTGGATAACTATTCTTATTCAATTATGATGCAGGTATGATGTAACCATTACATCATCAATGAATCATCCTAATGTCATGCCTGTGTCATCTATTTCGTCCTTTAGTAAGCATTAGAAAAGGGAAACGAATCCAATCCGTTTCAACTCCTTTTGACTATCCAAATAGTCCTATCGCATTCTCGCGATCCCGTCTTCGTTATGGACGTCGCCAGATGTCGGTTAAGGCGTGTGACATTCCTAAGTTCACCCCTGAACTGGCAGTGAGATTCCTCAAGGAATGATCGTCCCAAATCAATCCTAGATCCCATAAACTGTGAGTGACGTCTAGCAACATATCACGGTCACTCATTCAGAATGAAGTACGAGGACAAAGTGAATCTGTTGGCCTTGGTTCAGTGTTATTCAGTCCTTCTATCTTACCATGTCTCGATCGAATGAGGGCCATAGATATATGAGTCAAACCCACAGATTCGATCACATGCACAAATCTATCTGACGTGCATTCGGCGAGACTACTCTCGACTTCTGTCTGGCCAAGGACTTTCTAATACACTGCCATGTATAGATCGCATAGGACATCAACCTCATCTTATGAGGAGACAGATCTCAACTTTTGTCCACACCTGTGACTTCATACATGGAGGACTATGACCATCATGCACAGAGGCGGAACAATGATCGGCCAATATCGTACCTGTGAACCACAAGCATCCTACATACAAGCCATCATCGTGGCTCAGGTCTGAGGACACACTAACATACCAAAGCCAAGAGCGATTGAAACATTGACCAAGCACGAAGCCTCCATGTAGTCAATCGCTCTTTCATCACGTTCAGCGCATTCGATCGAACTCGTTTCAATACGAACACCTGTGTTTCAGCTTAGACGTCTAACGTCGATGACTGTGACTCGTCATCCCTATTGGACATCCAATGCTCAATAGCAAGGCTACGACACACTGGTCTCAACCGGCTCGTGCACGCCCAATCCACGATCCTTCGACCAGGAACCAATTTGAAAATTAGAAACCAACTGATGACTCGTCACACATATGCTGACGCCTCAAGAATGGGTATCAGTTCCAACTGATCTAATGGACTTTCATTCATCTAAAATAAAGGACAAGATGAATAAACAAGCGTCTTGCATTAATGAAATATCGATAGTACAATATTTATGCCATACATGTGACCATCACATGGTTATTTTAGGACATACTCCTAAAGTAAGGCTACGAACACACTGGTCTCAACCGGCTCGTGCACGCCCAATCCACGATCCTCGACCAGGAACCAATTTGAAGATTAGAAACCAACTAATGACTCGTCACACGTATTCTGACGCCTCAAGAATGGGTATCAATTCCAACTGATCTAATGACTTCATTCATCTAAAATAAATTGGACAAGATGAATAAACAAGCGTCTTGCATTAATGAAATATCGATAGTATAATATTTATGCCATACATGTGACCATCACATGGTTACTTTATGGCATACTCCTAACAGAGAATTGCCTGGAATATTCGTGGTGTAATTATGGATGAATCGCAGACTGGTATGGCTAGATAGATTTGTAAGTATTATGGCCAATAAGGACCCCTTGAATAGAGAAGATTGTGAGATTTAGTGATTCATGGATATCAAGATATCAGAGTAGTGTAGTGAAAGCATAGTAAAAGGATGAGGATTTAAATTTGAGATACGTTAGGCCATTTGAGATTTTGGCTTATCGTCTTGCATTGTCGTCGAGAATTGCTCAAGTACATGACGTCTTCCATGTATTGATGCTGAGGAAGTATGAGCCTAACCCAGCTCACACATTAGATTTTAAATAGAATAATTTGGATGGGCAAGTATCGTACGTGGAATGACTAGTAAGGATTGAGAACAGGAAAGAGCAAATGCTTTCGATAAGACAATTCCCTTGGTCAAAGTGATTGACAACACCACAGAATAGAGGGAGCGATGTAGGAAAGTAAGGATCTTATGAGGTGCCAGTACCTTGATCTTTTTGAGGATGTATAACGGTGTAATTTCAAGAATAATTCCCTTAAGGAGGGGAGAGTTGTGACATCCCAAAATTCGACCGTTTGTAAGACAAATGATATTGGATTTTCGAGTCTTAAGGGACAATGGTTGCATGTTGATTTATTGGATTGAAAAGGGGATTGGAAATTCTAAGGCATCAGACAGGAGAAATAGAGTAGAATTAAGTGTATCGGGATAATCAAGCCGTCGAATCATAGAATCGAGACCACCCGTGCCCAAGTGTAGCCCTAGCCGACCCTTAAAAGTGAAACTACCATTTTTCCCTTAAAAGTAAATTAACATTTTCCCATTTTCCTTGAAATTATCATTTTGCCCTTGTTAAAAAATGACCAAAATACCCTTAACCTTTATGCTTATTGACTAACATACGCTTGTGTGAAATTACCCTTTACCCCCTTTAATTTACTGATATAAGACAAAAAATCTATTATAATAAAATTATGGAGTAGGCCCCATCTTTTCTTTTCTCTCTCTTCTCTCCCACTCTTCCTCATTTTGTCCTGACCTCTCTTCTCTTTCCTCTCTCCCCATTCGGCTGGGATCTCTTCTCTCCCTCTTCTTCTCCATTTTTGGCCACCGTCCAACCTTCTCTGCCGCTTGCAATTCACCACCTCACCTAGCCACCATCTCCCACTGCAAGCTGAGCCACCTGCTGCCATCTGCAAGCCCTAACTCAAGAGCTCATTTCCTCGATTTTCTATGTGCACCTAACAAGAAATCATTTGTTTGAGCTCATCCAAAGGAAAAGTTGAGTTTTGCTTTCTCCTACACGACTGTAACATCGAGGGCCACTTGGATCAAGGGGTTGATCATCAAAGAAACCGTTGGATTTTCACGGATTTGAGCTGCACATTGGCTCGTTAGGGATACTCAAAGATCGTTTGGTGAGATTCAAGCTCCGTCGCTGTACGTGCACCACCCACGCCACCTACAACCTCACCACCCCTAAATCGAGCCATCTATAAGTTGTTGCAGCCATCGGATCACCATTGTACATCGCCACGCCTCGCAACCGAATCACCTGAGCGCCATCGTCGCCAGTTATTTAGTTTGTGATTTAACCTCATAATCCTTGTTTAGATTGTTAATTGCATTGAGTGTTAGTTAAAATTATGTTAATTGTGGTTAGATTATGCTAATCATGGTTAGTTTATGTTAATCAACTATGGTTGGATTAATTGACCTTGGTTAGGTTAATTAATCGTAGTTATTTTATAGTTAACCATAGGCTCATAGCTACTTTAGTTAATTATAGTTACTTTAATATTAACCATGGTTACTTTATTAAACCATAGTTACTTTTTGTTAATCATGATCACGTTAATTAACTATTGTTAGTTTGACTAATATGTTGGGTTAATTAACTAAGTTTGATTTAATTAATTATAGTTGAGTAATTAACTAAGGTTGGGCTAGTTAGCCGTAGTTGAGTTAATTAACTATAGTCAAATTAATTAACCGTGGTCAGAATAAATAATAATAATTATTATTTGGTTATTATTCAGAATTAATTGGTGATTATTTGGTTATTACTGGGTGATTATTTGTTGATTGCTATGCGCCTTGGTTGAATAAATATGTATGGATATGTGGATTAATCACCAAGTTGGAGTATCAAGTTTAATGGAAAAGGTGCGTTCATGTGACCGCATATGATTTTTCCATTGCATCTTTAAGCATGAAAAATGGCAATGAGCTGAGTTGTGAGCACGACCATGTTGCATTGGGCTAAACACGAAGATATAAACTGGCATGATTATCTAGTATGCTCGTACGGTCACATGATAGAAACTGTCACACAGGGTTACTAAGGGACGATGCTTGATATGTCTATCCTAAGGGTACCAAGGAATTATATGGCTTATTGATTTCCTGATAGTCCATCCCGGGGGTACTAAGGGGCTGCACTCCTTACAAGAATGCTTGATATATTTGGCCTGAGGGTTCTTAGGGGGTCATTATTTATCGTTCCCGACGAAGCAGGATGACGCCTGGTCATGCCAAAAGATCATTTAACCATCCCGGGGATATAAGCGGTTTGTGCTATGGCCGAGAAGCCATTAATAACTAGAACGCGTGTGATGCATTGTGGGTGGGAGATTGTAATGAGTGTTCTAGTTGCATGCCTTTGTTTGTATGTCATTGTATAATATCATGATAGTACCATGCAATGTGTATACCAAGGAAGGATAAGTATACATGTGATTGATGGTTGAGTGATTGAGATAAGTACCTGATGACATTGTAACTATAGCGTTGTTGAGATCGCACGCAATTGATCTATTATCGATAATAATCTATATGTTTAAGCCACCTTGGGTGAATCAATACCCTACCCGAACTTAGGGAATTGGCTCACAGAGATTTTATATCTCAGTCATCATTGTTAGCCATTTTCAAGACCTGTCACACCTGAAGAGTTAGATCTGGTTAATGAAGATGAAAGTATGGGGGAAAATACATATCATGAGGAAACTGTGAATGGGCCATAGTAATTGAAGTAGATATCATACCCTATAAATCCACCCTAAGTGTTCGTTGAAATTTGAAATAACTATTCAAAATATGTTTATATATGTAAATACATGAAGTTGTATTTGTGCTTGAGAACTGATGTGCTATCTGGTTAGTCAAATCCTATTAAGGCCATACTCTATATTGGTGTGCCTACCTTTGTTGTTTTTGTCAGGCACTTGGCTTTTAGTATGGTCATCCTATTTGATCTGATTTTCTAATTAAGCCTTTTGCATGTACCATCTATAACTCTAAAAGATTAAAAAGAGAGCGAGGACTAAGTAGGCCTTGAGGTAGCGTTCTGGGGCACTATAAGCTTTGTTGATTGATATCTAAATACTTAATCATGTGCCTTCTAAATCAGTTACTATCACCATGCTATATGAATTATGGACAAGTCAAAAATCAATTTAAGTTGTTTTAGACATTGCGATTGCGCTGCCTATACATATGAGTGCTCCTACAAGTGTCGAAAATTAGGCCCTAGAGATAAGAATTGTATCTACATGAGATATTTAGAGTAGTCGAAAGGGTCTTCGTTTATAGGTGAGCATGAAAGTTAAAGTGTAACTGATTTTGAATCACGAGATGTCACATTCTTAGAGAATAAGTTTCCAAAAATAGACTAGATAGGTGAAAACTATTCCCTATTTGAAATCTTGGATGGAGATAATAATATTATTGGAGCATCTTATCCAAGTGAGAGCATTGTGAAAAGTGGGGAATTTGTTTCGAACCAGTGTCAATTACGACCACTTTATGAGACAATGTTGTCATTATTTAATCCGAGTGGAAGCGTAATGGAACATAATGTATTAAGTGTACAAGTACCAAGTGTTACAATCTTTTATACAGTAAACAAGTCGCAAAAGCGTTTTTCATCAATGTTTTGATATTGAAAGGGAAGCTTTCATGGTCAATCCATTTGGTCACTCCACAAGAAGAAAATGAGCTAAGGAATGTAAATGAGACTTTGACTTGCCTTAAAAAGAAAAAATGAATGCAAGCAATGGAATGGGAGATGTAGTTAATAAGATCAAATCAGGTTTTGGAAACTAGTTGATCTTTTGACAGGACGCAAAGCCATTAGGAACAATATGATTCCCAAAATAAAGAGTGAGGTGATGGCCTAATTGAAAAATATAAGGCTCGACTTGTAGCAAAAAGGTATAATTAACAGGAACAAATTGATTATAAAGAGGTTTTTTCTCATGTGGTGAGATTTACCTCAATTTGCATTTTTATGGAAATAGTGACTAATATTGATCTTGAATTATATCAAATGGATGTAAAGACTACTTTTCTCGGTGGAAAATAAGAAGAAGAAATTTATATGGAATAACCCATTGAGTTTGTTATAAAAAGCTAAGAACAAAAGGTGTGTCCACTTTTGAAATTGATATATGACCTTAAGTAGTTTTCGAGACAATGGTATAAACACAAATGCCTTAGTGGCGTATGATTTTTTAATGATTGATGAAGCTCATTGTGTATATATCAAAAGATCCAAAGATTAATTTGTGATCTTATCATTATATGTTCATGATATACTAATTATTACGAACAATATGGAGTTTGTTAATATAGTCAATAATCAATTATGTTTCAATTTTGAGATACAAGATATAAGCACATTTCCACATATTCTTGGAGTTAAGATTTTCAAGATATCGTTCAAAGAGGTTGTAATCTCTTTTACAATAGACTTATATATATGAAGTCATTGAATGATTTCATATGTAAGAATATAAACCTAAAGATACTCCTATTGCAAGAGGTGAAGGATTGAGTCGTAGAATGCGTCCTGAGACTCTACACGAAAAGGAACAAATGGAAAATATTTCATGTGCAAGTGTTGTTGGATGCTTAAAGTACACTATGTTGTATATAAGACCTGATATTCAATATGCAATTTAAATAGTCAGTAGATACCAATCCAATCTAGGCCAAGCACATTTAACTGTCGTCAAGAGAATCCTAGGACATAAAAAGGGTACCGCTGATTATTTATTGAGTTATCAAGGTAGAGATTTACGCCTTAAGGGCTATGCTAATGCTAACTGAGGAGGAGATTTAGATTAGATAAATTCTACCTTTGGATTTGTGTTTTTACTTAACAATGGTGCCATATCATGGCGTAGTAAGAAGTAAATGAGTATAGCTTTATCCACGATGGAAGCTAATCTCGTGGTGTTATTAGCAGCAGTACAAGAGGGTAGTTGGCTTAAAAGATGTTTGGATAAATGAGGTATTATTAAGGAAGCTGCAGGTTCAATTATTGATTAATTGTGATAGCAAAACAATAAAAGCTTAAAGTAAGGATCCCTTGCAAGACCAAACAAATTCACACGAAGTATAACTTTGAAAAGATATCGTTGTATGAAAAGATGTGAACGTACATTACATATCGACGCATAGAATGATAGCAAATCTTATAATGAAGTCAATTCCTAAAGATATTTTCCTTGATCATGTGCAGAGAAAGGGATTAGTTCTCTACATTGAAATCTCTAGAACTGCGTAGTAGTTGGAGTACTGAACATTTATATTCTCAAAATTCATGGTTAATGGTATTTGTTATCATTATTGATGCCTACGAGTTTGTATGATATTTATGCATATTAATGCTTAGTGCATTATATTAAGAATGTACGTTGGATAGATAAGAGATTAGCCAACTCATATAGGTAATCGCCTCTATTTACTATGTGATAAATGGAAATAAAACCGTTTTAAGCTTATTATCAAGATGATAATTGAGAGCTCGAGCTTAAAGTGTAAATGTCGTTTTAACAGAGTGTTAAGATAAGGTCATAATTTTTATTATGTCTGAAAGTGAAATAGACCACATATTGCACTGTATCTGTCTTTATTGACAGATGTGAGTTCTGATAGATACTTTTGAACAGAGTAGATTTATGAACTCAAGTTAGACATTGCGTAAGTCTAAACTATTATTTGTATAGTATTAAGTGAAAAGACATACACTCCATGGGAAATGAAAAAATATCGTAATATGTATTTCATACTATGAGTGCATAAAACGATCAATAAGAGTTGGTAAAAATTTTAATCTCAAGTTTCAAGCCTTGTGAGACTCTTGTAGATAAAAGTTCCTTAAATTTATCCCCCCATAACTCTTACTTATTCTCAAAATTTCTATTTAGTGCTGGCTATCTTAGAGTGTTGCTAATAGTTATGAGATTAATTCGATCTAATTTGACATTTCTATAAAAGAGAGTAGAACTGAAATTGAGAGGTTTAAGGGAAAAGGAAGATTAATTTATTTTGAAGCCACATTCTAACTTTGTGTTCATAAATTGACTAATTATAATTGATTTGAATTTAATCATAATTGTGAATACAATATGTACATGATACTTACAATGATCAAGAGAGATATGATGTAAATGTGGTAACACCTCGAACCCACAAACCACGTGACATCCCTGTCATATCTGTACGGTCGAATGGTCTAGAATCACGACGGCTCAGGAAACTCGTCATAACCAAACGATCTCAGAGTTCTTGTAACAACGGAAGCGAGCTCCTCCAACGCATACACATAAAAGGGTAGAGAGAGACAGACCAATTAAGCATGTCAAACCCAAACCATTATATTACATGCTATTTTCATACAATTGTCAGGATGACGTCATATACACAATTTAAAGCTCTGGTCACCTCATTACAAACCATTGCTTGACCTTTACAACAAAAGGCTCTAGGTTGGCAAGGTTCTCAACTCCAATAGCAAGCAAACCACACAAATTTCTACCAAGGGGCTTCTGCCTCAACCCTACTCATCATTATCCGTCCCACCATTTGGTCCATGGAAAGACTGAGTCTTTGAATCAATTTCCTTCAAGACCCCCTATCTTACTCGTATTGCATTCACTGCTAGGGACAGGGGTCCAAAAAAAATAGGGCAATCACCTATGAAAACAATCTCAGCAAGCTAACATCTAGATCCCTTCTCAGAATATCAAACACCTTCAGACCCAACTCCACACCTCATCCAGGCACTCAAACCACAGAGTTAAATTTTAAATCGTAGGGCCAAATTAACGGCAATGCACAATAGAAAACTCACCATAAATGGCCATTTTTAAAAAGAGAGAGCTCAGGTCTAATCCAAGACCATAAAACCAGAATATCACATAAAACAATCAATCAATGGTTTCGCCACAAATGGTCAAGTTATAAAACAAACGAGTCCAATCCAGGATAATCAATGCAAATATATATGCATGCACGCTCAATCATGAGTCTCGGCTTAACAGCCAATTTGACCCGAGTAATATAGGCGCATCAGGTCCAATCCGCGTAATCGACGCCTCAGGTCCGTGTCTTAACTCGCGTGTGGGACGCCTCAGGTTGGCACCTTATCGCTCCAGCTACTCCACATAAAACGCATCAGGGCGCACGAGGCTACGTCTTTCGCCTCTCAGGCTACGTTTTCTGCCTCTGAGGCTACATTTTACGCCTCTATGGCTACATTTTACGCCAAAAACTACATTTTACACCAAGTGACTTCCTAGCTACATATTATGCAAGTCACAATGATATACAATCAAATATGCGAAAACCGGCGCACTTGCCTTTTAGGCAGTAAAATCCTTTAATTCATTTGGACAGAAATTATCAGCCAAATACGTTAGGCCACATTTCAAATACGTGTCCAAATATTCTATCCACATTTCATGCCAAATGGCCAAGCCAATCACTCATTTTGCGAAACCAAATTGTCGCACTCGCCTTTCAGGCAATAAAATCCTTTAAATTCATTTCGACAAAAATCATCGGCCAAATATATTAGGCCACATTTCAAATACGTGTCCAAATATTCAATCCACATTTCCGGCCAAATAACCAAGCCAATCAACTCATTTTGCGAACCCAAATTGTCGCGCTCGGGCCTTTCAGGCAATAAATTCCTTTAAATTCATTTGTACAGAAATCATCGGCCAAGTACGTTAGGCCACATTTCAAATGCAAGTCCAAATATTCAATCGGGCATATGAAACGATGCCAATCTCAATTGAGCAAAAACCTTGGCCAAGTATGTTAGGCCACAAGTTAAAACACGTGCCCAAAAATTTCAATTCACATGACCGACACAATGGCCAGCTAATCAATCTCTTTCACGTGAAAGAGATTGATTAGCTTGGCCATTGTGTCGGTCATGTGAATTGAAATTTTTGGGCACGTGTTTTAACTTGTGGCCTAACATACTTGGCCAAGGTTTTTGCTCAATTGAGATTGGCATCGTTTCATATGCCCGATTGAATATTTGGACTTGCATTTGAAATGTGGCCTAACGTACTTGGCCGATGATTTCTGTACAAATGAATTTAAAGGAATTTATTGCCTGAAAGGCGAGCGCGACAATTTGGGTTCGCAAAATGAGTTGATTGGCTTGGTTATTTGGCCGGAAATGTGGATTGAATATTTGGACACGTATTTGAAATGTGGCCTAATATATTTGGCCGATGATTTTTGTCGAAATGAATTTAAAGGATTTTATTGCCTGAAAGGCGAGTGCGACAATTTGGTTTCGCAAAATGAGTTGATTGGCTTGGCCATTTGGCATGAAATGTGGATAGAATATTTGGACACGTATTTGAAATGTGGCCTAACGTATTTGGCTGATAATTTCTGTCCAAATGAATTTAAAGATTTTACTGCCTAAAAGGCAAGTGCGCCGGTTTTCGCATATTTGATTGTATATCATTGTGACTTGGCATAATATGTAGCTAGGAAGTCACTTGGTGTAAAATGTAGTTTTTGGCGTAAAATGTAGCCATAGAGGCGTAAAATGTAGCCTCAGAGGCAGAAAACGTAGCCTGAGAGGCGAAAGACGTAGCCTCGTGCGCCCTGATGCGTTTTATGTGGAGTAGCTGGAGCGATAAGGTGCCAACCTGAGGCGTCCCACACGCGAGTTAAGACACGGACCTGAGGCGTCGATTACGCGGATTGGACCTGATGCGCCTATATTACTCGGGTCAAATTGGCTGTTAAGCCGAGACTCATGATTGAGCGTGCATGCATATATATTTGCATTGATTATCCTGGATTGGACTCGTTTGTTTTATAACTTGACCATTTGTGGCGAACCATTGATTGATTGTTTTATGTGATATTCTGGTTTTATGGTCTTGGATTAGACCTGAGCTCTCTCTTTTTAAAAATGGCCATTTATGGTGAGTTTTCTATTGTGCATTGCCGTTAATTTTGGCCCTACGATTTAAAATTTAACTCTGTGGTTTGAGTGCCTGGATGAGGTGTGGAGTTGGGTCTGAAGGTGTTTGATATTCTGAGAAGGGATCTAGATGTTAGCTTGCTGAGATTTGTTTTCATAGGTGATTGCCCTATTTTTTTTTGGACCCCTGTCCCTAGCAGTGAATGCAATACGAGTAAGATAGGGGTCTTGAGGAAATTGATTCAAAGACTCAGTCTTTCCATGGACCAAATGGTGGGACGGATAATGATGAGTAGGGTTTGAGGCAGAAGCCCCTTGGTAGAAATTTGTGTGGTTTGCTTGCTATTGGAGTTGAGAACCTTGCCAACCTAGAGCCTTTTGTTGTAAAGGTCAAGCAATGGTTTGTAATGAGGTGACCAGAGCTTTAAATTGTGTATATGACGTCATCCTGACAATTGTATGAAAATAGCATGTAATATAATGGTTTGGGTTTGACATGCTTAATTGGTCTGTCTCTCTCTACCCTTTTATGTGTATGCGTTGGAGGAGCTCGCTTCCGTTGTTACAAGAACTCTGAGATCGTTTGGTTATGACGAGTTTCCTGAGCCGTCGTGATTCTAGACCATTCGACCGTACAGATATGACAGGGATGTCACGTGGTTTGTGGGTTCGAGTGTTACCACATTTACATCATATCTCTCTTGATCATTGTAAGTATCATGTACATATTGTATTCACAATTATGATTAAATTCAAATCAATTATAATTAGTCAATTTATGAACACAAAGTTAGAATGTGGCTTCAAAATAAATTAATCTTCCTTTTCCCTTAAACCTCTCAATTTCAGTTCTACTCTCTTTTATAGAAATGTCAAATTAGATCGAATTAATCTCATAACTATTAGCAACACTCTAAGATAGCCAGCACTAAATAGAAATTTTGAGAATAAGTAAGAGTTATGGGGGGATAAATTTAAGGAACTTTTATCTACAAGAGTCTCACAAGGCTTGAAACTTGAGATTAAAATTTTTACCAACTCTTATTGATCGTTTTATGCACTCATAGTATGAAATACATATTACGATATTTTTTCATTTCCCATGGAGTGTATGTCTTTTCACTTAATACTATACAAATAATAGTTTAGACTTACGCAATGTCTAACTTGAGTTCATAAATCTACTCTGTTCAAAGTATCTATCAGAACTCACATCTGTCAATAAAGACAGATACAGTGCAATATGTGGTCTATTTCACTTTCAGACATAATAAAAATTATGACCTTATCTTAACACTCTGTTAAAACGACATTTACACTTTAAGCTCGAGCTCTCAATTATCATCTTGATAATAAGCTTAAAACGGTTTTATTTCCATTTATCACATAGTAAATAGAGGCGATTACCTATATGAGTTGGCTAATCTCTTATCTATCCAACGTACATTCTTAATATAATGCACTAAGCATTAATATGCATAAATATCATACAAACTCGTAGGCATCAATAATGATAACAAATACCATTAACCATGAATTTTGAGAATATAAATGTTCAGTACTCCAACTACTACGCAGTTCTAGAGATTTCAATGTAGAGAACTAATCCCTTTCTCTGCACATGATCAAGGAAAATATCTTTAGGAATTGACTTCATTATAAGATTTGCTATCATTCTATGCGTCGATATGTAATGTACGTTCACATCTTTTCATACAACGATATCTTTTCAAAGTTATACTTCGTGTGAATTTGTTTGGTCTTGCAAGGGATCCTTACTTTAAGCTTTTATTGTTTTGCTATCACAATTAATCAATAATTGAACCTGCAGCTTCCTTAATAATACCTCATTTATCCAAACATCTTTTAAGCCAACTACCCTCTTGTACTGCTGCTAATAACACCACGAGATTAGCTTCCATCGTGGATAAAGCTATACTCATTTACTTCTTACTACGCCATGATATGGCACCATTGTTAAGTAAAAACACAAATCCAAAGGTAGAATTTATCTAATCTAAATCTCCTCCTCAGTTAGCATTAGCATAGCCCTTAAGGCGTAAATCTCTACCTTGATAACTCAATAAATAATCAGCGGTACCCTTTTTATGTCCTAGGATTCTCTTGACGACAGTTAAATGTGCTTGCCTAGATTGGATTGGTATCTACTGACTATTTAAATTGCATATTGAATATCAGGTCTTATATACAACATAGTGTACTTTAAGCATCCAACAACACTTGCACATGAAATATTTTCCATTTGTTCCTTTTCGTGTAGAGTCTCAGGACGCATTCTACGACTCAATCCTTCACCTCTTGCAATAGGAGTATCTTTAGGTTTATATTCTTACATATGAAATCATTCAATGACTTCATATATATAAGTCTATTGTAAAAGAGATTACAACCTCTTTGAACGATATCTTGAAAATCTTAACTCCAAGAATATGTGGAAATGTGCTTATATCTTGTATCTCAAAATTGAAACATAATTGATTATTGACTATATTAACAAACTCCATATTGTTCGTAATAATTAGTATATCATGAACATATAATGATAAGATCACAAATTAATCTTTGGATCTTTTGATATATACACAATGAGCTTCATCAATCATTAAAAAATCATACGCCACTAAGGCATTTGTGTTTATACCATTGTCTCGAAAACTACTTAAGGTCATATATCAATTTCAAAAGTGGACACACCTTTTGTTCTTAGCTTTTTATAACAAACTCAATGGGTTATTCCATATAAATTTCTTCTTCTTATTTTCCACCGAGAAAAGTAGTCTTTACATCCATTTGATATAATTCAAGATCAATATTAGTCACTATTTCCATAAAAATGCAAATTGAGGTAAATCTCACCACATGAGAAAAAACCTCTTTATAATCAATTTGTTCCTGTTAATTATACCTTTTTGCTACAAGTCGAGCCTTATATTTTTCAATTAGGCCATCACCTCACTCTTTATTTTGGGAATCATATTGTTCCTAATGGCTTTGCGTCCTGTCAAAAGATCAACTAGTTTCCAAAACCTGATTTGATCTTATTAACTACATCTCCCATTCCATTGCTTGCATTCATTTTTTCTTTTTAAGGCAAGTCAAAGTCTCATTTACATTCCTTAGCTCATTTTCTTCTTGTGGAGTGACCAAATGGATTGACCATGAAAGCTTCCCTTTCAATATCAAAACATTGATGAAAAACGCTTTTGCGACTTGTTTACTGTATAAAAGATTGTAACACTTGGTACTTGTACACTTAATACATTATGTTCCATTACGCTTCCACTCGGATTAAATAATGACAACATTGTCTCATAAAGTGGTCGTAATTGACACTGGTTCGAAACAAATTCCCCACTTTTCACAATGCTCTCACTTGGATAAGATGCTCCAATAATATTATTATCTCCATCCAAGATTTCAAATAGGGAATAGTTTTCACCTATCTAGTCTATTTTTGGAAACTTATTCTCTAAGAATGTGACATCTCGTGATTCAAATCAGTTACACTTTAACTTTCATGCTCACCTATAAACGAAGACCCTTTCGACTACTCTAAATATCTCATGTAGATACAATTCTTATCTCTAGGGCCTAATTTTCGACACTTGTAGGAGCACTCATATGTATAGGCAGCGCAATCGCAATGTCTAAAACAACTTAAATTGATTTTTGACTTGTCCATAATTCATATAGCATGGTGATAGTAACTGATTTAGAAGGCACATGATTAAGTATTTAGATATCAATCAACAAAGCTTATAGTGCCCCAGAACGCTACCTCAAGGCCTACTTAGTCCTCGCTCTCTTTTTAATCTTTTAGAGTTATAGATGGTACATGCAAAAGGCTTAATTAGAAAATCAGATCAAATAGGATGACCATACTAAAAGCCAAGTGCCTGACAAAAACAACAAAGGTAGGCACACCAATATAGAGTATGGCCTTAATAGGATTTGACTAACCAGATAGCACATCAGTTCTCAAGCACAAATACAACTTCATGTATTTACATATATAAACATATTTTGAATAGTTATTTCAAATTTCAACGAACACTTAGGGTGGATTTATAGGGTATGATATCTACTTCAATTACTATGGCCCATTCACAGTTTCCTCATGATATGTATTTTCCCCCATACTTTCATCTTCATTAACCAGATCTAACTCTTCAGGTGTGACAGGTCTTGAAAATGGCTAACAATGATGACTGAGATATAAAATCTCTGTGAGCCAATTCCCTAAGTTCGGGTAGGGTATTGATTCACCCAAGGTGGCTTAAACATATAGATTATTATCGATAATAGATCAATTGCGTGCGATCTCAACA